>BOSO01012183.1:10434-29525 GCA_018403395.1 Gorsachius goisagi | reverse complement strand
TCTGCAGGGCTGTTTTCTCTTGCATCCTCTCACTTCTCTTCTCTCTCCGGCTACTGAGACGCAGCCGGTTTTTTTTTCCTTCTTAAATATGTTATCACAGAGGCGCTTCCACTACTGCTGATTGGCTTGGCCTTGGCCAGCAGCAGACACGGGAAACTTCTAGCAGCTTCTCACAGAAGCCACCCCTGTAGCCCCCCCACTACCAAGACCTTGCCACACAAAACCAATACAACCGTTTTGACAGAAATGCTCTAGCTGTACGTAAAAATAAAAACACACCCAGGGCAAGGACACATGACCCAGAGATCTTTATTTAGCTTGGACAGCTGATTTTTTTGTCAGTCAAACATTGCTGAAAAGAGCTAAATAATAAAAAGTGATAAACTTAATGCTAATAAAGCCATATTGTTTGGAAAATACTACTGAAAATTAATTTCTAATATCAATCACTTTAATCACACACTGTATAATCTTCTTTCCTATTTCCAGAAATTGCTACAAAATCATGTTATATTCTGGTTGAAAGCTTAATAAGGGTATTACTTTCTCTCCTAATTTAGTTCTGAAATCTTTTTTTTCCCTGTGTACTATTTCCCAAGCCTAGAGTCAGAATAATTTAGGTTGGAAGGTTCCTCTGGAGGTCAGCCTGTCCAACCTCCTGCTCACATCAGGGCCAGCCTCAAAGTTGGCTCTGACTTCAAAGTTAGATCATGCTGCTCAGGGTCATATCCAGCCAAGTTTTGAATATACAAAGAATTTTTAACAGAATTTTCTTCTTTACTTTCCAAGGATAATTTTTTGCTTTTAATGCATACTTTTTATTGTTTGTTGTATTTTTTTCTGAAAACTCTTTGTGGGGTTTTTGATATGTAGTTTCTCATGACAACCAAAGCTGCATGGAGGTATAATTTTTTTTATTTCTTTGCTTATAGTGGAATCTTCTTAGAAGAAGGTATCATTAGATTGCCTTTGGTGACTACAAGTCAAACAAAAAATACAGAAGTAATGAGCTCCAGTTACTGCAACTGTGGTCAATTACTATATAATAACTAGAAGTGAGAATTACCTCTTTGCTTCAAAATGTTGGACAGTGTAATTTCTCAGGCATCTGAAATAGCAGCAAAATGCCTTAACTAACTTAACTATGTTAATGCCGTAACTATGGAAGTTAATACTTTCAAAGCAAATATACCTACTGATTTATATTTTGTTTCATTCCATTAACATCTGGTAAAATATTGAGACCTAACAAAATAATGAATATGCTGAATATCAGCTGTTTTAAAGCAGCAGATATGCTAATTTAATATAAAAATCTGTAATTACAAAAGTTTAGTTTTGTTTTTCTATTCTTCTAAACCTTATCAATTGAGCATCAAGTAGTTTCATGCCAAATATGTGTCTTAATTTATCTCACTTTTCACCATAAGTTTTTTATTTTAGCTATCTATTTAGTGGAGAAGGTACACAAAAGATTTCAACATTTTTACTTTGTTTCCCGATAAGTATGACTGACCTCATAATTAGACAAAAATTTATCATATTTTATCTTTTGAAACTTGTATTTCTAATTACAGTGATGGATGTTGTCTCCTACACTTAATTTTATCAGTTAAAAAAACTAACAGAAAAACACCTGTTACACATCAAGAAGGACAAAGGATTTAAAATTGTGTGTTCGTGTCTTTGCTTTGTCATGACTGGGTTGCCATAATACTTGGGTGTCTGGACGCTAGCATATTTTGTGGCTAAGATGTCTTTTATTCAAAATACGGATAGTTCATGGCCTTACACTTTCTCTGAGGTATCTGAACATGTATTTCCATTAAAACCCAAAACTATATGCTCATTTAATCTGTCTTTAGGATCACTTCTAATGACCTTTTTTAACATCTTTATCTTCACAGCCTTGAATAGGTATATTCTAATGTAGGTGATACACTTGCTCCTATTGTATTTTTATTGTTACTCATTTAAATGTCTGGGCAAAATTATACTGTCCAAAACATTGGATGCTGTTACAATTGGGTTTAGGAATTCCTCCTCCTAAAAAGTTTTTCTTATCTTTGCATTCTGCCTTTTTTACCTCCCATGTTGATGTACCAATAACATTAGTAAGTTCTGCCTGTTGACACATGAATCCATATGCAAGTGACAAAAATGGGAGTGATGAATATAGTTTACTTTGATTTTAACAGGGTTTTTGGCTTGGATTTGTCTGTTAAGATAGCCAGATTGATGAGACAGGGGCTGGAAAAGTAGACTATAAGGTGGATGGGAAATTAATATGACTAGCAGACTGATAGTGGTCAACATTTAAAAGTCCAACTGGTGGCGGGTCCCTCAGAGATCAACCTTGGGCCAATACTGCTGAAAGTCTTCATTAATGACCTGATGGACTGGAGTGCATGCTCAAGTTTGTGGTGGCACCAAATTGAGGGAAGTGGTTGGTATACTGGAGAGCAGAACTGCCTTTCAAAGGGTACTTGATGGATGGAGAAAGGGTCTGACAGAAATGTCATGGAAGCTCAGCAAAAAGCAAGTGTCGAGTCCTGCACAAGTGATGGAAAAACTCCATACAGCAGAACAGGCTGGTGGCAGAAGAGCTAGAAAGCATCTTTGCAGAACAGAGAATGTGGGAGCCCTTGTGGGCAAGAAGTGGAACATCATCTAGCAGTGTGCTCTTGCAGGAATGAAACCTAGCCACCTACCCAGCTTTGTTAATACATTGTAGCTAGCAAGTTGAGGTAATTTTTTAAAAAAAGCTTTGAGGTTTCTTTGGAAAGCAATATATCCTGTTCTTCATTAAGTATTTTTTTCTATTAAGGGTCTAGCATTTTATAATAGTCCTCTGACAGAAACATGGCGAAATTTCTATGAAATTTTCAGAGGGTTTTTTTTACTACTTCCTATTTATCAGTTATGAATTCCACTCTGAGATTTACATTTGTGTGTACAGAAGCACTGTTCTTGCTGCTTTTCAGCTGTGATTGGAAAAGATTTTTAATGAATTATGATATTGGAAATAATGCAGTGTTACAGTATAAAAGTTTTAGAGCAATATATCATATTTTTAAATTGAGTGCCAAATAAAAATAGAAAGATTCATAGTTCTGATCAGATGCATGAAATATATTCAAATATAAATAAAGTCATGTTACATTTTAAAAGCTTTTGTTACCTTCCAAAATTAAAAGGAAGCTTGAAGCTAAGCATTAAGACACTATTTGTAACACGAAAATAAAAAAAAATTGATTATTTTCTGAGCTAGTCACATATAAATATAACATACTTTGGATCACACTCTTCTGAAATAAGTAATGCAACATGCAAATAGGAAAATATATTTTGGTATTGTAAGGATTGTGACATTGAAAGCGTTCACAGAACAGCTATTATTCTATTATTCTTTTAAGCAAATTGAAACTAGAAACTCTAACCTAAACGGTGATTCTGTCAGTAAAAATGAATTCCTAGATTACAGAGATGCATTTCAGACTGCTTCAATATTCACTAAGGGGAAAAATTATGAGCTTGTAAGTCTTGCTAGTGTTGAAAGCTTCTTTGAGCTAGTATATTCTGGGAAAAAATTGTTCTAAGTATGTCATGGTAGTCTAAACTCAACTTCCATCATGTTCCAGTAAGAAAAAGAATGATATTCTATATATGCTATGTGTGTTCTTAAGCTTTTCTTCTCAACTGCTTTCCTCAATTTGTGAAATATAAAATGGGAAAAGAAATTGTAAGATTTGAAACCTAAACAAATTTTCTAAGTTCCTCTTCTACAGACAGACTGAAGTGTAGAACTGTCCCCTTCTTTAAACCTATGTTAAAATATATATTTAAAAAAAAAAAATAAAGGGATATTTTGGTATATTTTTGGCCCTGTACTTGCTTCTCTTTCAAATCTAAAATAGAGAAGGGAAAACACTGCCCTTATAGGACAGGTATGTGAGAATTTTCTTGTGCATAAGTATTGAGAATAATGAAGACTACAAAGAGTCCCTTTGAATCAAAGTTAAATAGCTTGAAAACCAAATCCTGCTGGTTATTGAGGAAAAATTCCAGCATTTATTTTCCTACAATCATGTTTGAAAATTTTATTGGGAAGCATAACACCTATATTTGAAAATTCCAAAGAATGGTTCTGTTTTCTAGTTCCTGCTTCACTGATTAGTAATTCACAATTTTCTAAAGAGATATTTGAAAGTCTGGGAGTGGCAGTTATTTTCAGCAAAATATTTGTAATTTCTGTTACTAATTTAAGTCATTGAAAATTTGAGATGATTTTCCAAGTAATAATCTTTTCTCCATCAAGGACAAAATATTCAATTTTCAATGTAGCCTTATCGTATTCTTAAACTTTTTTCATGTGAAAAGTCCAGCATTATTTTGAGTAGGGTCGTTGGACACTAGCATGCATTTCATAACAAAAGTAACTGTTGTAGGCATGATGTGGTTATATGCTTTGTGATTTGTGCTTTTCTTCTCTGAAATTTGGTAAGGAACAGGGTTTGGTTTGGTGGTTTTTTGTGTGTGAAAAGTTTCTCCAACTTTTCCAACTAGAAGGAAATGTTCACAGAAAGCATAAATATCTTTTACTATGTGAATGTTATATGTTTGCTTTCTGTCTGCACTGCAAAATATTTCCTGTAGTTTAATACTTTCTGGTAAACTTCAGAAGACATCATGTGTCAAGACTCAGATGCCTTTAGCTCCAGTTGAAAAAGACCATCAAATATAGGAATACAGTGGTATATTTTCATAACGTTGAAAGAAGTAATTTAGAGGTTTACAATAAATCATTGTTAAATTTAAGAATAGTTTTACTGGGAACCCTTGTTAGTTGCTAGGAAATGCAAAGCAGTTGGGAAGAGAGATGTCTGCATTTGACACAAGTAATGAGAGTAAAGCATAAGCAATTGACCTACACTTGGAGATATAAAACATTTTGAACAGCAAGATATGCATGTATAAAAGCAGGTGCAAATGTACAAGGTTACTTCATAATTTTCCTCTGACTGCAAGTCTGGTCAGAAGTAACATCCAATTAGTGCTTTATAAAAGGAATGTATCTTCAGTTATGTTAGTAAGAAGCAATGCCTTGAAGCGTACTCAAAAGAACAGGTTTTATTGTACTAAATGCTGATACATCAAAGAGTATAAAGAAGAAGGTCACCTTGACATTTATATTCTTTTTTATTTTTTTTTTCTGAATCAAAGTTTGGATTTTATGCCAAATAACTGTAACGGCAGAGACACATGTAATTCAGGATGTGGTGGACATGATTACCAGGGACTAGACAGCATCCAGAGTGTCAGAGAATATAAGTATCCAAAATAAAAGAACTGATTTTTAGCAAATATTAACTCAGGAACAGCTGTATGTACATCTTAAATTTGATCCATTCATTACCTTTAGGGTGAAATAATTTCCATTGCATTCCCCGAAAAGACATTGTCTGGTACATGCACAATGATGCATCTCATAAAAAAAATTATTTAAAAAGTGGTGTCTGTGGTAAGACTGCTCACTAAACAGGCAGACTAGATCTTTCTCCACTGATTTTGTTTTCAAATTAAATTTGAGATATGAGCAAAATAGAGCAATTTGGAATTCATTGTTCCCCAGTCAGCAATAAAGAAAATGACACAAAATAAAATTAACTTGATGATGGGACTGAATCTCAAGCTTAGAGAGTTGTGATCCATGTGGGATCTGTATTTCAGTCAGTTTGGTCTCAGATAGCTTTCTTACTAACCACAGTTAATTTTGGGGACTTCTAAAGGGTATTTTTCCACACAAATATCTGAAATGATAAGTAATATGGAGTTCAAAGGAACACACTGTCAATTAGCCCTAAGCCTCAGCAAGAGAGACTGTGTTATCCAGCATCATTCTGCATCACCACTATAAGCACATGTTGCATGCAATTAATTGGCACGTTTGCAATTACTTTGTTTTCACATGTGGCATGGAAATGTTGCATTTCAGTCAAAAGAAGTTCAGCTTCTCTAAAGCTGCTGGAAGAAGACAATGATTAACGTGTGAGGATGATGAACAGTCTTTGACTAAGATGTATGTCAAAGCATGTGTGATGACTTCTGTGATTCATATTACTGTTTAAATGTAAATGACTTACAGGAATTCTATGTGATTTTTGTAATTTTATTATCAAACCTATGGATTTTTTTGTTTTATGTGCCTCTCCACAGTGAATTGAAACTCTGTGTCTAAGACAATGTGGAATTGGTATAGTTTTCAGTGTTGGGATGTGAGCTGTTTGTGGCTATTGGCATAAACCAGGGACAGATCAATCCCTAACCTTTTATCTCATCTTACTTTTCTATTGTAAGGTGAAAATTTCTTTCTATGTGCTTTCCAGGAGCAGTTGCTAGAGTCTTTTTAAGCAGAATGCAGACTGCTTAAAGCCAGAGATGTAGGAAATAAACATTTCATAGGAGTATTTTAACTGGTAGATGTGAAGAACCAGCCAAACAATATATGTGTATTAGCTTCAAAAATAAATCGGATACATAGTTGAGTGTTATCTATATAAACTTTATTGATTAACTGAATAAGTGTGAAGATTGGCTTCTTTTCATTTCATGCATTTATTTAATCTGGTTCTCTGAAGGTATGGTCATTAATAACCCTGCCTGATTTAAAAAATTGTAAAATTGCATTTCCTTTACAGAAATTAACACAGTACAGCACAGAAAAAAAAAGAAAAAAAAAAAAAAAAAGAAAAAAATAAGCCGGTTTAGCTTTACTGAATTTTAAGGAGAATCTCCAGTTTACCATAGTTTATAAGCATAAAATATTCTTTTCTGTGAATTGTTGCAGAAAGACTCAATAAAAATAAGATGTCTGTGGGGTTTTTTTCTCCATTAAGGGAAAATTGGATTGAGATTTACTTCTTACAAAAACTCTAGATAAGTCCTTCTAGAAGCAGTAGTATTAAGTGACGATAGCAAGCATGACACTGTGATTTGTAGCCAAGACAGATTTGTGCTCTGTCTGCTCCTAGAAATTCTTATTATTTATCTTATAAATGAGCCATATCAAAGCAGCAAATAACTGAAAATAATCTGAATGGAAAATTGCACAGGAACTGTCAGAACAAACTTCATGTATTCTACCTAGGCATTTTTATTATCTTTCACTATGCTAAACATGGAAATTGTAGCTTGCAATATTTTACAGTCTCAAAAAAGCAGTTTACAGAAGTGGTGGTGTCTTCTGTAACCTCTGGGCAGATGTTACAGAGTCAATGGTTTTTCTGCTTCTCTGTACACACAGTACACAGCTGAGGTACTCTGCTTCACCGCAGAGGGGTGTCATTATTATAAACAAAACATCAAAGGGGAACTTTTAGGGGCTTTCCATATTTATTGGCAATAGCTTGAAATGGTCGTTCTGATTAATACGGCTTTCATACAGTTTTTACTGCTATGAAAAGCCAAAGGCAACAGCCTTAAAATAAATTTTCAGGCAGACAACTTTGATTTTTCATTATTCTTGTAATGTCATAAAGATGAAACTAAGACACCATCGCCATTTCCATGCAAAAGCTGAACGAGGTATGACAACAGAAGTCATTGTGCTAGAGGACCAAGATATATAGCCACAGAGGCAAAGACATCATAACACATTAATAACTATAATACTATAAAGAAGTATTAGGTACAGTAAACTTTCCATTGTTTGATAACTTTCATTAGTGTTTACTAGACTGGCTTGCCAAATCGACTGTCAGGATCCATTACTGGCCAGGATCTGTCTTCTCAGTGGGATTGCAATAGTCAGCCATCTCTTCTTTACTTTCTGGCAGATATTTATATAGTTTGGGTGCCTTTGTCTTTACAGGGATTTTTATGGTCCAGGATGTGTATGAACGATTATTTCTTTTCTTCTTTGGTCCTTCACTTTTCACAGAAATTAGGTGTAAACTTGGTACTTTTGGGGAGACAAGGAGGGGCTACATATAAACCATAGGTGTAGACATTGATCAGATACATGTGATAAAGTGCTATAAAGTTTGCAGTAACACTGCATCTGGCAGTTGGGTGGCATGCTGAAATACTTCTCTGGAGCAATGGAATCATCTGCTTCCTCCTTAAGACTACTGTCATTACGACATCATACCAATGCATGCATGCATGCATTTATATATATATTCACGTATATTTATAGCAATTGCTGTTTAATTGGGTTTGTTACTTTTACATTTAAGTGTATATAATCAGCATGGATCTTTTGAGTGCTGGTTGAGCTCAGAGTGGTAACCACAGGGCTTGACATCAGAGGACATTAACCAAGTGCTATCATCTTACTGTTTTGGCATCCAGATGTACTCTGACTTAGTGCTGTGGTATTCATCACCATCCCATGTGGAAAAAAGGCTGTGTACCCTCAGGTGTACACAGACCCACTTTCGAAAGTCTGTTTCATTTACTGCAGTGATAGAGTAAAATATAATATTTTAACATGTGATTGCTGAGTGACGGTTGTGAAATATGACTTTTTAATTGAAATATGCCTTTAGCCTGAATCTTGGAAATGTTTCCATTTGCTCTGAGGTCATAATGTCAGTGAGGTTCAGCACAGGAATAGAGAGCTTCTCACATGCAACAAGTTGCCAGGCTACAACCTTAGTTATGGCTCGAGTATTTGCAGCAATTTATTTGTAGTACTGGTACATAGGCAACTAGCTTATAGCAAATTTCTGTCTACACTTCTAGGTAGAAGAAGCTGATGAGTTGCATTTGTTCTTACTCTCTCAGCACCGTTCTAGAAATTTTATATAGATGTCTTTAAATGCCAAGTTTAACTGACATCTATAAGATTTTTTCACTATACGTAAGCTGAACCTTTGCTGTTCTGACCACTGTTGTGAGACTAAAGCAAGCCTTGCCTTGCATTCTCTTTTGACCATGCAGGAAGAATCCACACATTTTATTTGTATGAAATTGCTGACAAAGCCTTAAGGTGTCTTGTTTGTGTGAATGTATTTTAGTGAGTTATACATTTACTGTCCCTCTCTTACTGGTTCCTTGAGTCATAAGAATGTTTTCATTACCAGCCTTGTGCAGACTGACCTGTTACAAATTCACTAATGGTATGTTTTGGGTGAGCAATCTTCAGGCACATATCAGCAATGATTTTGATCAACTGTTTCTTACTGCAGTTTATGATTACTTGAAAAGAGTCACTCTCAATAGAATTAGATACTTCATCTACTCATTCTTCCTCAGTTGTTCCCTGAGTTGCTGTAACACCACAGCTGACAGCAAAATTAATATCTTTCCTTGTCAACAGAGATGCTTCTTTCCTCGTGCTTTCTCTTCCAGAGTTCACACAAACTGCTTTCCATTTTACGTTGGTTTTATTTGTGCAATTTACTTTGTCATCACCCCAGAGTTCTCAAGTTCCTCTTTTTTTTGCACAAGGAGAACAGTTATTACTTTGCCCTTTAAGCATGAATTCTCTCCATTTATTTTCAAACAAGTTTATACTGTTGGATTCTGGAAACCATACTAGTAATTAGCTCTACAATTTCCCTTCACGAATATTCACATTAGAGCAAATGGAAAGTAATATAATAAATATAATGGCCTAGGAAAGAATATTCTTTTTTTTTTTAATTAATTACTTTCTATTGGAATTGCTAACAGATGTCTAGTAATAATAGAGAATGTTGCCATGCTTTAATGGCAGTCCTAAGACAACAGCAGAAGTGTTTTCCACCTCAACTTCAGTATTTGTTAAATTAAGTTTTCCTTTCCAGCAACTTTGGTATTTACTTAGAAATAAGTGCAAGGCCTTTGCAGACTTCCTGCCTTCCTTCCTGACATGACTTTTGTATAGAGCATTCACGAATCATGTAGTTTGATAGAAAACACCAGCCTTTAATTGATTCTATTGATTTTATGAAAAAGAACGAGAAAATAATTTTGCAATTATTCAGGAATGTAATTGAGCAAATTTAGTACAAGTTCTGAAAACTAATAAAAGATACAACAATGCTGTCATCAGATAAAGGTTGCAATTGGGAATAAATCAATAAGATATTTTCAAATCATCTTAGAGTCTTATTAATAAAACAGATAATCATAATGTGTTTAAGAGGTTGCCCTTAGGAAAAAAAAAAGCAGTAATTTTCTGTTGAGAATATTCAAGGCACAGTCTGTTTGATTTCCGTTTAAGGCCTTTGACAGCTTTTTAGTCAGTCAAAACCTTTCTGGTGAAGAATATAGTTAATCCACAGGATGCAACTGCTCCTACAGTGTAAGAATCCATTATTCCTTAGATATGTCCTGGAGAAGACAGCCCAAAGTGTGGATGTCCTCTAGAAGTATTTCTATAAAAGTGCTTGAGTCACTCCACTTTAGTTTTAACTTTGACATTTACTCATATGCGTTAACCAGTCTTTCCTTTGTCCTTGTGCATACAACAGTTGAGACATTTTTCAATAACTGAATGTCATAATAACACTTCAGACATGCACAACAGAAAAGTTTAAATAAAACAATGTTTGAATCTCAAACAGTCTAGGAACTAGCTCAATGAGTCCATAATTAAGTCAATGTGGTTTATAGTTACAAAACTGCAAAAGGTGTCTCACCCACAAGCACATGCTCATCCTCACAAACATACGTATGACAAATCATGTAGGATGTTTCCTCCATAAATCAAAAGTACTGATTAAAAGGCAACATATCACATGATATACACACAAAAATATTTAAATCACAGGGTTATTGGTATCTGGAACCAGGGGAACCCACCGAGATGAGTCAACAAAAGAAGCTCTTACCAGGATAGTGTGCAAACTGAAGGGGGCTAATGGCTCAAGGGGTGTAGGGCTTTTGGTTGCAGATGAGATAAAGAAGAATTTGGGGATTGTGCGAGGTGTTTTAAGGGTATTGTGGGAATGTGTGAGAATTAATATGGGATGTTTTAGGAAAGGAGCCAAGGCCAGGAAAGGAAAGGATCAAGGTGGGTCAGAGTAGCAGCATTTGAAGAAAGAGTTGAAAAGGGGAAGAGGGGGCTGCCTGAGTGTAAACAAGCTGCTGGTCAGCACGCTTATGTGACTGAGCCCTATGCTTCCTCACAGTNNCAGCAACTGGAGGGGACTGTGGTCTGAGGGCTGGTTACTGGATAAAGTGGTTAAAGACCAGCTACCAGGAAGACCCATTTTGTATGTATATTTATTCTAGCAGTAGCCTTCAATCGTGATCAGACAAAGAGGAAGAGGAGGATCATACCATTTGTGCTGCATGTTTACATGAGTGTTGGTTGTGTGTGTGCTGGAAAAGGCTCTGCTCTCTGTTTAGATCTGGGTGGCCAGCCACACGGGCGTGCATATGCACCCCTATGTGCCCATCACAAATGTGTACTCAAGTGTCGCTGCTGGATAGAGCTGGGGACAGAAAACCACTGCTCCCAGGATTTGGCTACCTCTGACAGTAGCCTTTCTATCTATAGCCTGCCCAGAAGGAGAGGGAAAAGTTGCTTTGGATGGTGTTGGTGATGCAAGTGAGATAGAAGAACCATTTTTCTTTTGTGGGCACTTGTAATGGAATTGTTTCTTACAAAAAAGCTTATCTGACTTTGGAGCCCATTACCTGGACCCAAAATGCCTGTGTAGTTGCTATGGCCCAATCCTTTGGTTGTGAATAGTGTTTACCCCTTAAATTAGTGTAAAACCCCCCTTTATTTAATGATCTACTATTCTAAAAAACCAGCAGAGAAGTAAACTATGCTCCAATGATTTTCTAGAAATACAAGACAGATTATGGGTGTAGGCTAGTAAGAACTGAAATTTTAACCCAGTTAATGACATAAAATCATCAAATCATTTTCTAAATCCATCTAATTAGTTGTCCAGTCCTTCCTGTCCACCCAGTCATTCTTTCAGTAGCAATTATTTGTTTTCACTATTTCTTAAACTCTGTCTTAACGCTAGAATAAAGACTTGGAGAACGATAATGATCGTATGCTTTACTTTAATTGGCTTTTGGCCATAAAACAGAATTTGCTTGTTCTCTTAGAATAAATAATGAATTAAAGTTCATTGTGCCCAGGACCTGGGCCCTTCAAATTTGGGCCCATGTTCATCAAATGATAAATTATTAGCTTTTTAGTTTAGGAGTAGATTTTACTTAAAACTATCATAATTTACCATTTAATGAGTTAGAACGTCACTCTTCCTGATACTTCATGTGGAAAGCTGTACTATTTGGTAAAAAAGGCCATGGAGGCCAGATTTAGCTTTAGAAGGTAAACTTGAAATAGTTAGAAGGAGAACAGCTAGCATGTATATGAAGACATATATTAAATACTTGTATATCTCTTTGAACCTTCTTAAAAATAACATACATCTATATTCCTGAAAGTGGAATTCAGCAATTCTGAGTCAAAGCAGTTGCTGAATATTAGGTCATTTGCTTTACCTTAGTCATTATAGATTACTATTCAGTTCAGTAATGCATTTGGTTGACAAAATAAGGACAAAAATAATTCATCACTAAAGAACAGTTGTGTTCTGGTTTGTCTGTTGGGTTTTTGTTTTTGTTTTTTTCATTTCTGAACACAATGGCTAAGCCCTATAGGTCATAACTGTTAAGTTCAGTAGAGGTTGTTCTCAACTATTGTAACTCTGAAGAAATGGCCAGAAATTACCTCCTCATTATGTGAGATTCATATAAGAAGTATCACAGTTGTTAATGAAAATATACTGATGTATAAAACATAAAGGAAGAAAAGTAATAAATAAATTCAGTTACATGATACTCATTTTCTTTCAAGCTACAAACTGATCACCTACATGAGTCATCCTATCAAATATTTAGCCAGTGGCTTAAGAACACCTTTACATAAATGCATAACAAAGCCAGTTCAGCCTAAAGGAATTTACAAATTGAGTACGAACTTATACTGCAAGTTTTCTATACTAGTGATAAAACTAGACCAGAATATGTTGCTGTGAAAGAGGCATAAAGAATTCTTGTATTCAGCTGACTAGTGAATAGCCAAAAGAGATAAGAAAAAAACGAGATCACAAAAAAACCCCACTCCCACTCCCTCAAAAAAAACCCCCCATTCTGTAAAGTACAGTTTTAAGCCTCTGGAAAATCATAGCTAACTAGCTATTTTTTTTTCTGGTTTTAGGCCTTATTCTTACAATGAAAATGACAGGTAAAATTACTTTAATATTGGTTAAATTTTCTTCCATTTTGTCAGGGAATTCTAGAGCTGGATTACTCACTTCCAGGGTGTCACAGAGGGGTTAAGTCATCCCAGTCAAAATGTATTTTATTATGAAGTTGTGTTTGTGGGAATGTAAGTTTCTATACTGAGCAAAAATATAATGTGAATTTTAAAATCATTATTCTCAGCATTGAAAAAAAAAATTACTGTTAGTGGAACATATAACTGGAAGCTGTGGGCAAAATTTACAGGAAATCGCTTCAGTGGAGGAGGCAATTATTTTTTTCTGTCAGAATAAGAATGTCTTTCATTCAATGTGTTGTACAATGTTCTGTTGTCACAAATGGTCATCCTAATACACATTTTTATATTTTAACTTAGCAATGACAAGGATCAGTGTTTTCCATAGAAGAGTTTTTTCAATGTATCTTTACACATAAATAATTTTTTTCTTTGTCTTTTCATATTATTGCAAGCAAATTACTAGAAAAGCCATTGTATTTCTCCTGTATATAGTGCAGCCAGAGAAAGATTTGGAAACTTTTTTGTGACTTTATTAAAAAACAGTGAAGATGTTATGCATGTGGACACACATCGATAGCATTTTCCCTTGCTGAAGCTCCAGCTAACACTGGAGTTCTGCTTACCCTTTCTTCTGCTTTGGGTTACACTTCAGTATAATATAGCCGTCACAGATTGCTCATATAAAACACATAAACGCAAACCATAATTATTCAATAATATATCATTATCAATAACTTACTGTGATTAGCTACTCTTCCAATCCACTTCCTTAGTATTGTGCTGCATTGGCTTTGCCACTCTGAATCACTTCCATTGTGCATATACATTTCAAATTCATATTTTTTGTTGTAGAATCTGCAAGGATTCAACAATTGTTTGTATATGTCTTGTTTATGTATACATTTACCTCATTGCATTAAGCAGCCCTTCAAGTTTGCACCATTTTTGTTTCCCCAATAAACTTGGAGAACAGCTGGTGGGAATGATTAGATATGCCTCATCCCCACCATCCAATGTACTGCCCTAACTAAGGCTAACCTTGAATACCTGGAAGGTGTGATCCAGGAGAGTAAATAATATAATAAAATGAAAGCCAGCCCCTTCTACTTCCCAAAACCAGAATACTTAGTTATGTGCTATGTGTGTGGGGAGGTAGGGGTGGAAGGGAAGGATATAAAAATCCTATTGTATTCAGAGTCCTTCTGAAGTCTAGTGACAGGAGATCTGGATATGGTTTCATGGAGACTTGTTCACTCCATGACTATGTTGACAACAGAAATGGGTATCCTACCCTTCCATTGCTCTTGAAGAGAATTTTTAAAAGGGATGACTAGAATGCAAGGATAAAAGGACAAGCATCCAATTTGTGTCTTACTGTACTTTAGTCTGTGATTTGTCCCAAAACCTTGTTTAAAGTCATTGGTGGTGTTTGGGTTTTTTTTGAATAGCCAATATCATTTTGAAGATTTTGAGTGATGGTGATTGCATAGCCTCTTCTGATGAGTTGTTTGAATGCTTGTTTAAATATTTAGCTTATGAAATCATTTACACAAATTGTAAGAAGTGGAGCTACAAAAACTTCAGGATTTTTCTTCAGGAAGAGTACGTGTTATTCCTTCTGCGGAGGAATTTTTTTAGTTCTTATGAATACAGCTCTGTTTTCTTGGAAGTGGAGCAAGAAGAGAAGTAAACTCTACAAAAGGCAACAGCAGAATTTACACTGGATATCCCAGTGTGGTTGAGGTTGGAAGGGACCTCTGAAGGTCCTCTTGTTCAGCTACTTGCTACACATGCAGTGGTGTTACTTTGGGGATGTGTGTACTTCTGGACAATTATGACTGACTGGTTGACCTCACTGGTTACCAAACAAGTTTGTACTGTTGAAAACTATTTTACTTTTACTTTGACACATATTTCACTGATTGCAATAAGTAAAGAGCAATGCTGAGAAGTTAAAGAGGTTGAAAGGATCCTTTCTGTGTCTTCACCTTTACTTCATATATTGATCTGGAACATCTTTCAATGGTGTAACCTGATGAGAAGTATAAAGAAATGTGGATAGATACAGAGTCCTTGGATGTTTCATTTTTTTTCTAAGTAGGTCATTCATTTCTTACTGTCATTGTTATTAAAAAACATTATTGCTTTCATACTGGTACATCTCGAAGGCCAAATTAACTGCAATTAACTGTAGATGTAAAGTGATTTTTTACTTGCTAAAAATAGTTATAATGTAACATTGAGTTTGACCTTGGAGGCTAATTGCATCATTGGAGAAATAACAAAACACAGAACTTTAACACATTAGCCATAATTTACTCCCCTAACATGTACAAATTGAAATCTTTTAAAGTGTATTTAAATGGACTTTTAATTTTTTTATGCCATCTCGTGTGCTTTATTAGAAAGCATTAAGAGATCTCAAAGCCAACATTGCTCTGAAGTATATTAGCAGAAACACAAGGCTAATTTAAAAAGGTTTTATTATATTTCCTGTAAGATGTTTAACTATTTATAAAACTCTCTTATTCACTTGTAATGAAACTCTGTATTATTTCTGTGTAAATCCTCTTGCACTTTTTTACTAAACTACCTTTTTTTGTTCCCCTACACTATTTGCACTCGTTACCATACTGATCTGGGAAAGGTTGCTTTTTATTATATGTTTATAGAAATGAGAGAACTTTCATCCAGACTGAAGGCTTTGAATGTAATTGTACAGTAACTCCCAAAAAAGTACTGAATGCCAAAAAGGGAGGAAAGGAGGTGGGCAGGTGTCAGCAAACAGTGGTGCAGTGGCACACTGACATTGGTTAAAGTGGTAAGAATGAAAAGATGGGGAAAAATAGAAAATGTTCAAATACAGACAGAGTTTGTATTAAGGAGACAAGATGTATATTTCTTGTAATGCTGGAATTGGTAAAATATCTTGTTTATTCATGTTACTGACTTGCAGTAAAACAAAGCAGTGATTTACAATGTGGAAATATTCATAACAAGGTGAATTGTAGAAACATATATTTTATTGTAGCTTAGCCAGTTTCATTAACTCATGTGACAGTACAGTTCTTTGGATCAGATCTAGATGAAAAATTACTTTTGAGATGAGAAAGACAGAATTCCCGTGTCTGTCCCTCAGAAAGTGGCACTACATGGCATCTCTTCAGGGTTCCTGAGCCTGCCTTGCATGAAGTCCCAGTGTGGAAGAGTGATGTCAGTATTAAGCTTCAGCAGGGTATATCTCCTTGGGTGGGAACATAAGCAAACCTGAGAGAAGGTATGCAGTTTCTGAGCCTGGTGCTGTGATCCTTCTCCACCACATGATTGACACCACCATCACCCCCAAAAAGCCATGACTTTTACATAATCACTTAGCATAAATAAGAGTATTAATATTCTTATTAATCATCTGCTAGATTTTTCATGCCTTTTTCTTCAGTTGGTGACTCACCAGCAGTCATCAGTGTTGTCACTAACTGGAGTTGGCTCCTTTCTGACACATTGTGAATGAGTAAGAACTGATGTTTTGTCAACAGCAACTATAAATTCCTGTTTTTCCCTTTGCTGATGTTGCTAATTGTAATACTACTGTTTGAACACAAAAGTTTATTATTTTGTGGCTTTAATTTCTAAGCAGATTTTTAATTCAATTATTTTTTGCAGATATAATCCACTTGTAAATAACAATATATGATTTGTTTGGTACTATGAGGAATTAAGACTTCATGCATTGTTAGACCAATGTGTAATAAAGGAAACATGGTTTTGTATACCAGCAATATTTGGGCCAGTTGTCTGCCTCTTTCTCACAAACTCTGTGTTTGTCTTTCTGCTATCTGTAAGTCAGCCCACTGAAAATCTGATATTCATGTACTTCAACAATGCTTTAAAAAGCAGAGAAAGAAAGCCTGAGAGGAGAAGCTAAGCACATAGTGCTGGGCTGAGAAAGTGATTGTGTTCATTGCGTTTGAATCTTGAAAACTGATTATGTTTAATGAACCATTCTGAATTCTCTGTGAAAAGCTTAGGAGCGCCTTTCTCTACAGGTTACGTATCTGATGACTTCTCTAGTAAGAAAATGTCAAGACTTTTTACAACAGAATTGATAAAATTAGTAGTAATAAATCAGCAATGGTACATCTAGTTTTCCTAGTCCAAATCATTGATATTCACCCCAAAATTTTAAAGAAACTCAAATATGAAATTGCTGACTGCTAGGTGTACTGTGTATTGTACGACTTAAATTGACCATCGGGTGGTAAATGAGATGCTACATTTTTTTTTTTTAATGGCTCCAGGTGTGAATCAAAAAGTCATATAGTACTTTTTTGACTTCTAGAAAACCAAAAGAGACTATAACAAAAACTTGAGTTGGTAAAGTAATGGAAATACATGATTATAGAAGAGACAATATTTTAGCAGAAGGAAGCCATGCTTCATTGCTGTGTTCAAATTCTTTGAAGGAATCATTGAGCATTTGGAAAGCAGGATTCCAACCAAGTGTGTTTATGTCTTCATTTGTGTTTTGCTTTGGAGCAGCAGTACTGTTTTAAAAAATTACTTAGTTCTGCTCATTTCCTCCTTTTTGATTGAGCTCAAATAGTAGATTTGGGAGGGTTTAAAATAGATTTCATTTTGCAACATATGGGAAGCTCCACTCCAGGTACTATCTGGTACCACAGATGGTGAGGAGACCTCTAAGACCAAAAGCCATGTTAGGTCTCACAGACAGTTTTAAACCACATTGGTGGGCCTGTTCAGTCTGGGGACACTAGTTTAAATTTTATCTGAAATAAAACTTTTGAACTGCATAGAGTGTGAGTGTAGGGATCATAGCTCCAATTGTTTGAATCTACTGACAACAAGAGATCAGAAGATTTTTTTAATTTACTTACTAGTGTGGACATAGCTTTGGAATACTTTCAGCAAGATCTGTCACTAAAAATGCTAAGGAAATTTGTCATAAGAAGGAAGGTCTTTTTTGAGATGATGAACTTACAGATACCAGATGTAGGTGACGAATAAAGATCCCAATTTTCCCAAGTGGAGGAGACTGCCAGTAGGATTCACCGGATGTCTTTTACAGTACCAGCATTATTCAACATATTAGTAAAAGTTCTGGAAGAGCATTTCAGTGACTTGAAGTGTTCTGCTGATACAGAGGTGCTAAGAGTATTCAAAAATAAAAACAAACCAGAAAGGGTGGTAGAAATTATTCTTAAAACAGAAAAGGTGTGGGGAAGGGTAGTGTAACATTTTCTACAGGAGGATGACCACAGTTATGGAGCAGATTGTATACAAGAGTCTGTACAAGAAATTACTAGTTAGTCTAGGGGTCTTTCCATCAAAAAGAAAGCTGAAGGGAAATATCATCAAGGTCTATGAAAGTACACAAAGCACAGAAAATATGAACAGAGAAAAAATATTCACTCCTTCCTACAGCATCAGAAGGAGGAAAAACAGAAGAAAGCAAAACACAGAAGGAAAACAGAAGAAGCAGATTTAAATAAAACTATATATTTGTAATCACTACATATTTAAAACATTGCCACCATTGTTTCTGAATGCATTTTTCTGTATGAAAAATAGACTGGAAGCCTGACAAGCTACTAAACGCATTAAGGATGTACAATTCTGGCTCAAGAAGTTTCTTCTCAAGGAATATGCTTGAGTTCCCCTCTCCATCCTTCTGCTTTTATGACCTTCTTCCAGCTACATGGGGCAAAGTTGTGAATATATGGTGCTAAATACTGAACCTCTGTTGTCATGCATCTCTCTGCTGATGCCAGCACATTGTTTCACACTAACTCTTTCAAAAGTTACAATACTCTGACTTGTACCCAGAAAGGGG
>BOSO01012180.1:0-11776 GCA_018403395.1 Gorsachius goisagi | reverse complement strand
TGGAATATGCATTCTCCAAAAACCCACAACACCCAAGAAAGACTGTGTTTCCTTTTGCTAGTTGGTGGAGACATGGCTGTTATTTTGTTGATCACATCCATTGGAATTTGAGAATATCCATCTTGCCATTTTATTCCTAAAAACTGGATCTCCTGTGCTCCCTTGACCTTACTTTGTTTTATGGCAAAATGGGCCTTCCACAGGATTTGGACTATTTTCTTTCCTTTCTCAAAAACCTCTTCTGCTGTGTTGCCCCATACAGTGATATCATCAATGTGTTGCAGATGTTCTGGAGCCTCACCCTGTTCCAGTGCAGTCTGGATGAGTCCATGGGTAATGGTGGGGCTGTGTTTCCACTCCTGGGGCCATCAATTCCAGGTGTACTGGACATCCCTCCAAGTGAAACCAAACCGTGGCCTACACTCTGCAGCCAAAGCGATTGGGAAAAACACATTAGCAATGTTAACTGTGGCATACCACTTGGCTCACTCAGCGGTGGCATGACTTCATTCAGGCCACGAATTACTACTACTGTCAGTCTCCACTGTCCATTAGACTTTCACACTGGCCATATGGAACTGTTAAGGGGTGAGAGAGTCTTGCTGATCACTCCTTGGCTCTCCAGTTGACAAATCAGCTTATGGATGGGAATCAGGGAGTCTCTGTTGGTGCAATATTGCTGCTGGTGCACTGTTGTGGTAGAGATCGACACCCATTGTTCTTTGACCCTCAGCAACCTCACAACAGAAGGGTCCTCTGAGAGACCAGGCAAGGTGGACAGATGTTTAATTTCCTCCGTCCCCAAGGCAGCTATACCAAAAGCTCACTGGTACCCTTTTGGGTCCTTGAAATACCCTCTCCTGAGGTAGTTTATGCCAGGGATGCACAGAGCCTCTGGGCCAGTCACAACAGGGTGCTTTTGCCACTCATTCCTGGTTAGGCTCACTTTGGCTTCCAATACAGTCAGCTGTTGGGATCCCCCTGTCACTCCAGAAATACAACTGGGTTCTGTCCCTGTATAGCTTGATGGCATTATTCTCATCCTAAATCCAAAACACAGCACTATACCAGCTACTAGGAAGGAAATTAGCTCTATCCCAGCCAAAACCAGGACACACAGATAATCTCTGGCATTCATGTGGCTGGCAGTCTGGGAAGCACTTGTATTCCATGAATTAATTCATCTTTTCCTGCAGGTAAAAGTAGTCCTTCTGCCTTGGACAACAAATTGCTAGACCTAGACTGTTGCTACTGAAAGAGATTAATTTTACTGTAATTCACTGGTTCTATCAACCAGAGTACCTCTCAACTACAGCAGACACTTGCAGTATACAGCGTTCACAAACAAACTTACTTTTGATTCCCATTGTCATCAAGTTCATAGACAATGCACATTGCTTTAACCTGTAACTGAAGTACTACAGTGCCTCTTGGAGGGAAAACTGCCTTCAGAGTTGGTTCACCTGTTGAACATTGTTGTTCCCCTCAGATACCACTGCACACAAGAAGCCATCCAGAAGAAATGGGGTTCGGAGGGAAACTTTTAACATCATCATCTTAACACGAGTTCCTGCCTCCTCCAATATCCATAAAAATAATTCAAAGTTCCAAAAAGTATAAAGGATTATACCTATTGCTGGGATAAATAGAAAAGGAGAGGACGATTGTAACTTAAGCTATGGAAACAAAGACAAATAATTCCCATTTGACAAACTATATATTTGCAAAAACTTGTTAATAATGCTACTCTTGCGGTTTCTAAATCACATCCTCAGGCAACTGAGAAGCTAGGAAAGATATTAGTTACTTCTTCAGAACAAAAAGAAGAAAGATCACTTAGAGCTAAAAATAGCTAGAACTATATATAAAATTACCATTTGGCTAAAATAATGAGAATTGCTACCAAATGAATGTATCAACATAAAAAGGAAGCAGGATAGAAAAGCTGATGCCATGAAAATAACTGCTGTTTAAGATTACTCAGTAAGTACTAGTCCAATATAATTGCCTTGTGATTCTAGGCCCAAAGTTGCCTTGATAACATTTGTAGATGCTGATGGATACGCACTGAGGTGGAAGGTCAAATAAATTAAAAAAATGGAAAGCCAGGGAACAATTACCTTTTCAGTGATATGATATAGCATTCATTTAACTCCCAGGAACAAGAAGTTGCGGTCAACAATTCGTTCCCAATCTTCGTACTGTGTACTGCATAGAGTTTAACTGTTAAAACTTCAGAGCTTCTAGAACACTAACACTCACCTAGTCTCATTAAAATCAGACTATGAGCATGAGTGTAATTATAAATATGATCTCAGATGAGCTTGGAGGATTTCACTACAGATGCCTAAGCTGTTACTATCACCACCCATCTTTGCCAAAAGTAGCAACCCTTTTGCACAGGAGGAGGATGGGGAGAATACGACATACTCCTCTGCATCTTAGCCACATTTGCTTGAAGTACTGATAAAGATGGGTTTACATTAAGTAACCAGACTACAAAGTGGTGCACAGATACATCCTGTTGTGGTATTCCTGCTGTTGCAAGTAGCAATTTCTGCACAAAACGATTACTGGCAGCAACAGCTTGGTACAGCCAAAATCCTTGGACTATGTTACAGCCCCTTCGCTGTGTAATGCCAGCTGCAGACAAACAGGTGTCCTAAAATAATTTCAAAGCTATGCCATTTTCCCTTGGTTTCATGGAATTCTATTATTTCTAAGACACCAGTTGCAAAACATTTACCCCAGCAGCAGCTCTTGTTACTCAGCCTGTCAAATGTTAAAACTACGAACCAGTGCCATGTTTTAACTGATGCATTATAAACTGTCATGAAGAGATGTGTTGTACAACAGTGACAACCTGGACTCGATGTAGAAGAGAAACGATTGGCTTTTTTCTTTTTTTCTTCTAACCCTCTTTTACATAAATCCAAGCATTTCAATCTACAAAACTTCACATTCAAAGGAAGGTCAGGCCCAGTATGGAACTCCTCAGCAGTTTCATAATCTAATAAGCCAAATGAAAGCACACTTACTATCGTGCTTCCACATACAACAGACAGTCAGGCATTACAGGCGCTATGAAAGCTATGTGTGTGCTGGGGCTCATAGCTCTAAGTACAAGAGCTCAGACCACAGGTAATTTGCATTTCACCACTATGGTCCAATACCAAATTTACATGCCAGCATTAAAACATCTCCACTAACCTTTAGATCATACTGAAAACCAGCCCAAAACCAAGGTGTTAAAAAAAAACCCAACCCTAACTTGCTCAATTATGTGAGCAACAATGGAAGGTAGGGTAGGAGTCTTTGGGAGGAAGGACATATTCGATTAAAATAACACCTTTACCACCCACCAATATAATATTTTTTCTTGATTAATAATGAAGTCTCATAAGACTGCTGCTCATAATCCTTAGCAATTTGCCTTTTCACATCAGATTCTTTTATTCTTCTTCAAACTGTGGTAAAAGCAATAGTGCTGGGGAAAAAAAAAAGTTTTAGAAACAGAAACTACTGCATATAAAGATTCACAAGTTCCAGGCAACCCTTGGGCAAATAAGCTTAACGATCATATCTGATAACGCGTTGACTCTGCGCGTTAAAAAGCTTTCAAATTTCAATTTTAGATTTCAGGATGCAATTCTGGAGAAATAAGTTTTAGATAGTATCTTTAATGCCTCTGTTTTCTCTGCTCAAATCAGCTTCTGCAGGTAATTTCTTCTGGATGTCACAATAGATGGAATTCACGAACTAACATACTTCTTTTTGCTCTTATGAACAAAAGTGTTCCCACATCACAGCTATTAGCGTCTCTGTTTTGCTTTCATGGTGCTTTTCAAAATCCCATGTGTCAATTAGACTGGGCAAGGAGGCACTTCCATTAACATTTTTTATTTTCATTTTCTCCTAGAGAAATTCTCTGGGTTTTGAACAAGGCAAAGCCCTTCAGAAAGCAGAGGTTATGCTGCAAGTAGAAGACACAGCTCTTCTAACAGGTATCTCTGGTAGGAGGTTAAAAAACTCAAGAAGTCTCCTCTGCCTGAAGAAACACTCACTCTCACTTCCAAGAGATCTTCTTTAACACTTGTGACTAGAATAAACCTCCAAAAAGGAGACGCTACACAGAGCTCCTCCTTAGAAGAACAATCCTGAAAGCAAAAATCAATGCAAGCCAAACAAGCACATCTGAAAGCTTGTCACTGACTTTCACTGAGAGCAAGAACAGCTTGTGACCTGATGACAGCATTACTCCAACAGGGAATTTGAGCCACTGGGTGCTGGTTGAATGAGACTGCTCAGCAGAACTGCATATGGAGGGAAAGCACAAACAATAGTCAGCATTCAGACAGAAGAGCCCGTTGCTGCATTGAGGATGTGGAAAGAAAGGGGAGGAAGCAGCAGGATGGAGCTCTGTGGAACCCAAGTAAACATAAACAGAGGCAATGAACTCTATTGTTTTATAAGCAATTATTCTTCTGACAACCTCCTCCTCCCATCCACCCCCAGTTACCAAGACTGGTACTGTCTGGAACAGAACAAAGCATGTGGACAGGGAAACAACAAGACAGATTCTACTCTAGGCAAGTAGAACCTCCTCAGATGCTGGCACAGAATCTTTCTATGACATCCAAGAGGCAGCACGCGGGTTACAACCATACAACGAAGAGAACTAGAGAGGACAGAGATAACGCTCCCACTGAATGTCGTCTACCTTGACCACTTCTTCCAAAGCTAAGCAGAAAGCTCTACTTCTTCCTCATCTAAGAAAAAAGGTTCCTGTGCTCCACCCATTTCAAAAATCTTCTAATGACCCTCCCTAGTTTCCAATGATCCAAGCTATCTAAGCTAAGGAAATTGGAAGCCAAAACTTATCCTACATTTCAGAGGGTCTAGAGAGGCAAAGAGCATTTCTTGCATTCAAGATCTCTGCCTTGTAAGGCTGCATTTACATCAGCTCCTTGGTTTTGGTTCTTGAGAGAGACACTGACAGACTTGAACAGACAGGAACTGAAATACTGCTTAAAATAGCAACATCCTGCTTTTAAGTTCTCCAAATTAAAAAACACTGGAACTTCAGCATTTGGCTTTGCCGACTTCCACAGCCTGTTTTTCTCTACACACCAAAGGCACCAGTCTTTCATCAGAAGATATCAAAAAGGTATCTGGCAAAACACAATGTCAACACACACCTCAGCATTTGCCTTCCAGGGTACCGATCCTGACTCTGAAAAATATCAGTGGACTAAAGCAATAGTCTCTAAAAGACAGCCAGCCCCTCTCCTTCCTGACATGGTATTTATGGGAAATCAGCTGAAGGTTTCTTATTTCCCTAATTCTGAAGCAAGATTCATAAAGGACCACCTATGATTTTGCTGTATTCTAACACCAGATTGTCTTTAGAATCCTGTAGATCTTTGTACCTTAATATAGGAAGATTTGAGACTGTGTAAGTGAAGTATATAGGAAAGTTTCCTAAAAAGAGAAGTAGTGCACTTGAAAGACAGATGAAAGAGAAGGAAAGATGAATTTGAAGGAAGTGTATATGAAGAGAAGAGACAACAGAGCATCAGGTATCTAAACAGGAAAAAAAATGGTGAAGAGCATCTTTCCTGAGAAACAGTGATGTAGATTTATTTATTTAAAAAAACAAACAAACAAAACCCCACAACTTACAAGGGGAAAGAAGCATACATGCACTTCTATAAGGGACAGGAAGAGGAGCAACTGCTTTCTGACAGAATGAGGTGAAGGAACGAGAAAAAAAACACAAACAAACAAGACTGTTTTCTGCATGACTGTGAACAAACTATCAACTATATTGCAGAGGAATACATATTAATAGATCTCTCATGACTCCGGAACCAGCGCAGACAACTTTGAATTGTCAGAACATAGTTCATCATGAGCTAGATGACATCTTATCTCAATCCTCCATGAACCAGAGTTAGATAATTGAGATGTCAGCTAATCAAAAACATTATTTACAGGTGCATCACACACAAAAATTGCAGTCTTTAAAACAAGTAGCATGCTTAATGCAAATCAAAGCGGGCACTTCTGAAAGGCAGGATGAGGTGACAGAACAAAGATCATTCAAGTTGACCTCAGTGGTCAAAGTAAAACTGACAAGTGTATTTCAACTGTTTTTAAATGCACATAAGTAAAGGTATTTGATGAACGAAATGATCAGCAGATACAAGGGACTTCAACATAAAGTTTCAAAGAAAATAAAGATCTTTCCCATTTTAGAAGAGATTATTGGGTGGAGGAAGAAATAGCAGCTGTCCAGGCAGATGAACATTAAAAGCAATTGTAACAAAAGTTGACAGCAACAGTAGCAGTAAGATTTCTCTCCAAGTTGAAAAGCTGCTTCTTTCAACAGAGAAAGCTGACCTTACTTGTACAAATTAATCGTCTGTTCAAAAGTACATTTCTTGTCATCACACAGGGCACCCAGTTCAAGCCTTCAGCAGCACTCAGTCGAGCAAGGAAAAAGTCATAGAAGGTACTTTTTTTCTGCTGTATTAAAACCTTCCAACAATAACAGCAGTTAACTAAACTGGATTTACTATACTTAAAAATCCCTCTATTAAATGTGTGCTACCTCTACGAAAATGGAGCGGTTTTAGACAGATAGCTAAACTTGGTTCACTATGACCAAGACAACTCACAGAGTGCAATAAAAAGAAGGAAGCAAGCAAGAAGCTGGTAAAATGTATAAGCTAACTAGCTACAATCCAACAAAATCCACAAAAAGTTTTAGTTCTGTGTCACCTGAAAAATTAGCTGTTGTTAAAAGTTACTAACAAAAATAGCTACAAAGAACACATTTTCAACATTAAGAACACAGCAATTAACAACGAAATCAAAATAAAAAATAAACTAGTATAGACTGACATTAATGACTGAACCAGTTGCATTATCAGCTCAATGCAGCAAATTAGTTAGAATGTTAAAATGTGACCAAAGTTAAGTGTTAACTGTTTCATTAAACAAAAATACAAAAGCACAGAAGTGTATCAAAATAATTCAAATCTACTAGTTGGAACCAGTTTAAAATATTTTCATATTGAAGTCAAATGGTTAAGTCTGAACCAACTCTAGATTTCAAGATTGCATAGTGGTTAATCTTTTCTTTCCCACAAGCAATCTAAAAATACAGGTATAATAAAAGCAGTTTGTAAGCTACCAAGCCAGTGTTCTCAACAACTGCTGGCAGCTTGATGTTTCCTAGAACAAAAATTAAAATTGAAGAATAAAGTGTGGTGCATGCCACTAAGAAAATAAATCTTTAATATCATGAGGGCTCACACATTTGCAGACATCTTTTTTACACTTCTGGAACTGGAATTTAAATTCCCATGAAGTTCCACACACTGCTTGCTACCAGGCCAGCCTTCACAGGGTGCAATTTTCTTTTCCCAGTTAGAAGGACCATACCCTGCCTGGAAGCACTGGGCTCACTCTCAGATGTTCAAAAATACCCATTGTAACAAACTGCTTGATCATGCATTCAAGGCAAGGCTTCTCAAGCTTAACCTTGACTAGAGGGCTTTCCTCTCTGCACCCGCTTCTCCTTCCCTTCCCTTTGCCTAGTCATTTAAAAGCTGATGGGAACAAAGTTAGGTTCTTCTAAGGTTTGCTTTTTTGGTAGGAGTTGTTTAAGGGGGTTTGGCCGGTTTGTGTGGGGGTTTTTTTTCTTTTAAACCTGATAGTTTAAGCAGAAAAGTTGGATGTTTGTATTCCACAAACACTGCAGTTCTGCAGTCTCGCTGAAATACAGTACCCATACTATTTCATAGGAAATTAAGATGGACTTGTCTAGAGTAAAAGGTCTTGATGTGATATTTTTCCATAAAGCTGTTGATGGCAATAAGGACACATTCATAGGAAATGGCTGATGAATAAGAAGAGCATCTAGGTAATCAATCTTCATCCATAAAACATTCAAATATTGTTTATAAATAGGCATCACCACTCTTCCAAAGCAACTCATTAGTCCTTACATTTGGAAACCTAAGGCCAAAGCTAAAGCACTTTTTAATAAACATTCCAAATTAGACAGCAAAAAAGTTTTTTTAAACCTTATCATAACGAAACCCCAAAATAACGGCATCTTTTTCTGGACACACTTTGGAATTTCTAGTGTGAACCTTTTCAGTTGGAAATAGAAAGAGCAGCATTAACAGCTCAATAAGAGCTCAGGAAGCCCTCACAGAAAGAACATCAGGAATGAGAAAAACACTGAAAAATTAAGCTGAGGTCTTGCTGCTTGCCAGTTTTATATCTGCCACAAGGATACCAGTGCTGCACAAGCCCATCACAGAAAAAAAAAAATCCGCTCTGTCAAGTTACCAGAGTATTAAAAATGTTTTTTGCCAGTAGTGAGGATGAATCAGCAACCACAGATAGAGGACATATTCAATTTAAACCTGCAATGAGAGTTCTCAAAGAATGGTTTTACATTTGGCTCAAAAATGAAAAGTTCTATACGTGTATATTCATACTTTAATCCTTTTGCTACGTTTAACTAAAACCTTTATAAATCTAGCTATGTGGAAAGACAGTGCTACATACAAAGAGAGTAAGGCCAACGCTGGTAGTCAATACAGCATGGAATAGCACCAGCAGTTGCACTGACCTCCAAGAACTTCTTCCCACAAAACCAAACCAAACAGGAAAAACACCCTGAAGTAATTTTTGCGTGTGTTTGTTTTGAACGTGTTGCTTTGTAAATTAACAAGCAAGTTTCTGGAAACTGCAAGCAGAGGACACAACATGTCATGGGGGATTTCTATTTTGCTGGGGGGGGGGGAGTGTTGGCTTTGGTTGTTTGGGGTTTTTTTTAAAGGCACAGACTCACTTATTACAAATTACTTGTGGGACACAAACCACTTAATTTTTAAATATGAGCAGTGTGACCACTGAAAGCTAATTAAATATCGATAGATCACTGAACAGTTTGGGTTGGAAGGGACCTTTAAAGATCACCTAGTCCAACCCCTCTGCCATGGGATCAAGTTAGGCCTTTGACTTGCAATACATGCAACAAATCTATATTGACATTTTTGAAAAAAAAAAAAAACAAACAGTTCCCTGGGGAGCTGCACACCAACGATGACTTTGGTCTTCAAATAAATGAATAGACTTACACTGGTTTTGGTGTGAGCTGGTTTCAATCATCAAAAGTGATTTAGCTGCACAGTATGAAAGAGTCAGAAGGAGATAAAGAGGAACTTTCTCCTTTTGTACAATACTTCTAATGAAATTCAAAGGCAGCGTTCAAAAGGCACCTCTTTAGACTAACACCACGCATTAATTAGAAGTTAGGGATATTTTCCTCATATAACTGCTCAGCTTTCTATACTGCATTATCCTTGTTGCTAAAGAGACTCGTAATTTCTGATCCACAACTCTAGACAACTCTTCATCCTAAACCAGAAGCACAAATTCTCAGCGACACCCCGATTGGAATACAAACTCTTGTAAGAGTGAGAGCAAAGACATCCTTTCCACCGCTCACCATCCAGGATGCTCCTTTCTCTAAGCTAAAGTTACGTTAGGAACAAAGCATACCTGAGACATGGCAAGAGTCATCTCACCATACAGCTTTTCAGCAGACATTACCACCACATTCTCAAGAGTTGGTTTCTACTGATGCTTCTCAATTACCGATAATAAAAAGGGGGGGAAAAGGTCAACTCCATTTCCTAATACAGTCCATGACTACTGAACTGCAGTCCTGCATACTCTCTCACACATAGGGATTTACAGCTTTTATTGTGTTTCCTCTCTGTGTGAAGCAGACCCTCAGCAATTACTTTTACATTAGCTGAATTACTGAATCTTGATACCTCCCCTCTTGTTCCCCTCCCCCTAATATATTCTTTCATCATTCCTCAGCATACAGAACGTAGATATGCCCTACAGCTACTTACTGCTTTTGCACATCCAGGGAAAACATCCACTCTCTGGCCCACAATTTTGTATTCTGTAATTTTCAAAAAAAAAGCATCATTTTTTAGGAGCTTGCTCTATAACAGCAGTATCAGAGCAAAACAACCGCTACCATCTCTGCGGCTGTTTTCTCTCCTTTGATCCCATCAGGGCTAACCCGCTTTCAGCACTTCAATGACCTCTAACATTTCAGACCTCAAATTTCAGCTGCTCATTTCACATTACCAAGCCCTTCTTTCTCTCCTCCTAACACATGCGTCCCTTCCTCTTCAAGTGGGGAAGGAGTCAACGCATTACCCACAGGGTCAATGCTGATTTCCTATATGAATTCTGATACACTGCTGGTAGAATGATTACTAGCAGTATTCTCCAAAAAAAAAATCCCTCTAACATCTAGTGAATAGCAATTACAAAAGAAGCAATCTGAATAACATTACAGATAAACTGTATATATTTCTGTTTAAACTGCTACTAATGCAATATGTATGCACTCAGCATTAGTATCAAAATAAAACTGCTTCTCAATAAAGTGTTTTAATTATTACATATACTTCCTTACACCCGGGCAGAAAAAAAATACCCTTTCTAGCAGCTCTACCACAATTTTCTACATATGCATCTTTGATTAGCACAAAAAGGAGTGAGAATTCTGCTGTTTTAAGAAACCATCTATTTTAAGTATTCTCTTCTTTATCACACTTTCTGATCTAAAAGCAACAGTTAATATAAGAACCCAACTGTAATGGAGACCCTGAGAAAAGAACAGCTACTTGAAAGGGGCAAGCAGAAGAGATACCAACATACAAAAAAAATGCACAATCAGAAATTATTTACATAACCTTATACATATACAGACATCTTTATATATTTTATATTTCTTTATTTCAGTCCCCTACCTTGATCCATTTAGAAAGCAGCTCTGACAACCTCCTATGACAGAAATGTCCTTATCTCTTAATTTCTAGGGAAAAAAAAGCCTTGTGCCAGCTGCTTTTGTATGAAATTTTATACAGGTTACTGAAAACATTTTATCATAGTTTATGAAAACTCCACTTGAACTCAGAACGTGAAGACATTCATGGGGTGTGTAAATATTGTCACCACACAACTGGAAATCTGATCTTAAACAGCTCCAACGCAACTGCGTTGTTGTGAGAAACAGACCTACCAGTGACAACAAAAGAATTAAAAGGAGTAGCACCCCATATAAGAAGGAGTATAAAGACTTTTTTACAGGTTGGGGAGGATTTTTATACAACATTTCCTATATAAAGCCACTGTGCAGCTGCTTAAAACCTTGTTAAAAACAAATCAAAGCAAAAAAAATCATGCTAATCATCTTCCTTGTGATTTTTCCTTATTCAGCCGAAACTGTTCAACTGTTTTCAAGCATGACAAGAATGACACATGCTATTCCTATTTAAAAAATCTTACAGCTATTTTGCTGAAAGGCTCCAAGATCTCCACCATTTTGGAGGGAGAACTTAAAATTTGTCAAAGAGCAGTCAAGAACCACAAAAAAGTGCTGGCAGCCCAGAAGGCCAACCGTACTCTGGGCTGCATCAGGAGAAGCGTGGCCAGCAGGTGGAGGGAGGTGATTCTGCCCCTCTACTCTGCCCTGGTGAGACCTCACCTAGAGTACTGCGTCCAGCTCTGGAGCCCTCAGCACAAGAAGGACATGGACCTGTTGGAGTGGGTCCAGAGGAGGGCTACAAAAATGATCCGAGGGCTGGAGCACCTCTCTTACGAGGACAGGCTGAGAGAGTTGGGGTTGTTCAGCCTGGAGAAGAGAAGGCTGCGGGGAGACCTG
>BOSO01012177.1:18008-33853 GCA_018403395.1 Gorsachius goisagi | reverse complement strand
ATCCCTGGGACCATTCCAGGCCAGGTTGGATGGGGCTCTAGCAACCTGATGTGGTTCAAGGTGTCCCTGCTCCTGCAGGGGAGTTGGGCTGGGTGACCTCTAGGGGTCCCTTCCCACCCAAAACATTCTATGATTCTATGACAAACCCTGGGGTGGGGGCAGCGCTGTTGTGATAAGGTGTTGTTGTTGGTAAATGTGTCCCCTCCTTCCGTGATGGCAGGATGGTCCTACCTGGGATCGTACGCTGGAGGCCGGACAAGCAGCGCAGCCTGCTTTCTGGGGACAGGTCTGATCAAATATTGTCATTTTGGGTACAGCATTTTGGGGACGCAAGGCATGGGTTTGTATGCCAGCGGTTCGGCTCGGGGAGCAGACTCTGCCCAAGTCAGGGTGAGCGAGGGAGGACAGCATCGCTTTTATAAATGAGACTGGTGTTCAGCCCTGGGCAGCAGTCATCCTGAACAGGATTAACGTGCTCCCAAAGCCTGTGTAGTCCGAGCCTAAACCCTGCTAGGCCTGCTTGGGCTTAGGAACCGGGGTAGCATGCAGTGGCTCGTGCCCCTGGCGAGTCCTGGCCCGAGACACAGACCAGCAACCTCCTCCTCCTCCTCCACGTGCAAAGAACAAAAAACCATTTTCTGAGAGGGGGAGAGGTGAGTGCTGATTAAAACTAGCAAGCCCTTGACACACATGCTTTTTCCTGAGTTTGATGACTGCTCTCGAGGCTTCTAAAGATATTTTTGAAGGTGAATAGCTACCGCTTGCTTTCTGCTTGGCCCGAGAGCCCAGGATGTGCTCTGTAGCCTCCAACAGCCATTTTGGCCCCGAAGGACCACGCCATGCCCAGGCTCCGTACATCAGTGACCCACGCTTTCCGGCTGGTCGTTGATGATCCCCAAGAGCTTCCTTCCCCGCAATTCGGTGCCCAGGTGCTGCGATGCGATGGCATCTGCTCGGAGGGCTGAGGCAGAGGAATCCGCTCCTGGAGGCACCGCACAGGGACCATTTGGGGACAGGGGACAGAGCGCAGCTGGCAGGCAGGGACAGCATTTTGCCTTTTTTTTTTTCTGTTTTTTTTTTTTCTGTTTTTTTTTTTTTCTGTTTTTTTTTTTTTCTTGTTTTTTTTTTTTCTGGTTTTTTTTTTTTTCTTTTGCCTTCATGGTCATTTGCTCTTCCTTGTGCTGGATTGGGATTTCCTTTATTTCTCTCTGGGTGAGGCTCTTTCTGCGGTGGCTTTGCACTGTGCTTTCAAATGTGGGGTTTTTTCCTCCCTTTCCCAGATGATACCTTTTAACAGCTACTTTTTCCCTTTTTTTTTTTTTTTTTTTTGAGGTTCAGTCAGTCCTCCTAGCATCTGGCTCTCTAGGGCTTTCTCTTTCAGGCATGAGATGCCTTTCTGCTCACAGCCTTTTCTCTCTATGCGGCTGGGCGGTGGGGTTCTTGGGACATCGCCGATGCGCTGTGCGGCGCAGGATCTCCTGCCGGAAGAGAAATGAGAAGCGAAGCGTGCAGGATAACCTTCCACATGGAAAATCAAACCCACGAGGCCCCTTTCCCTGGCCAGAGCTTGTCTGTCGGTGCCCTGTCTTGCTGCAGATGGTTTTGATTGTGCCTGCCCTCCAGCTCTAGTTCGCTCCTGCTCTGGCGGAGGCTGACACACCCCGAGTTCGTCTGCATGGTTTTGCTCAAACTCAGCGCTGCTGGAGTTTAAACTGTGGATGATGTCCGGGTGGAGAGGAACTGCGGAGCCGGGAGAGCAGAGGGTCGTGCTCCTGCTGCCAACCGTGCTGCAGGGCAGTTATCCTGGTGGCAGAGAGGTCATAGAATCGCAGAATGGTTTGGGCTGGAAGGGACCTGTAAAGGCCACCCAGTCCCACCCCCTGCCACGAGCAGGGGCATCTTCCCCTCGAGCAGGGTGCTCAGAGCCCCCTCCAGCCTGGCCTTGGATGTTTCCAGGGATGGGGCAGCGACCGCCTCTCGGCGCAACCTGTGCCAGTGTTTCACCGCCCTCAGCATAAAAACGTTCTTCCTTGTGTCTGAGATCTTCTAAATCTATTAGATCTTCATCTCCTGCAGCTTTTTGGCCAGTGGATGTGAGTCAAAGCTCTTAGGGCAGTGCCAGTATCCAGAGACATTACAGTGAGGGCACAGCCCCCCTGAGATCATAGAATCATAGAATGGTTTGGGTTGGAAGGGACCCCTAGAGGTCATCTAGTCCAACCCCAGAGATGTCAGGCTCTGCTCTTCAGTTGCATGAGAACTTCACGGTGACTTGTCTCAAATCCTGCAGCAATTAGTGAAGCCAGGAGCGGACCCAAAATGCTCCCTGTGGTGGCTTTTCTGCTTTCCCAGAAAGCTGAGGTGCAAGGGTGTGCGGGCAGCCGTTCGGCAGGGGCAGCGTTCCCCGTCCATCTGTGAAATCCTGGGGAAGCCCTTGCTGGTGCACTGGGGCTGAGACTTCACCCAGGAGAGCACCCAGAGCTCCCAACGGAGGAACCAGGCCCCCAAAGCGGGGGGGGGGGGGATGAGGAGCTATTTTGGGCTGACGTGTTCTTTTTGAACCCTTCTGGTGAATTTTGCACTCTCGTGCCGTGCCACCGGCAAGCGAGTCGCCCTGTCCCTCAGCGGCGGGGTCTGAGGAGCAGGAGATGCTGGGAGCAGGTTGCTCCTTGGCTCTCCTGCCGCGGCGGTGGCTGTGCTTTGGTGACGAAGGCAGAATGAGGTCTGCGTGCCACGGCGACACGGTGAGCAGGTAATTCCTACGGGAGGTAGTCAGGCTCTAAGTTCCTTATCTATTAATGGGAATTTGGACTGGGGAGTCAAGAGCTTTTCCTGATTCCTGCCAACCTGACCTTCCCTCCCACAGCACCTGATGTTTGCTCTATTAATATTAAACTGGGCTGGAGTCCCCTGCAGCCTCCCTCGTTTATCTTTCAAAATTAATCTGCTCCTGAGGCGGGAGGAAAGCTGGATTTGCACTAGCGCAGTGACGTCCCGCCTGCTCAGCTGGCCGGCCAGGGTCTATCCTGGGCGAAGTCATATTCGGCAGAAGCCTGGTGCCCTGAAGCCCCGAGCAGTTTGGGGGGCCGGAGATGGGTGTTTCGGTGATGCGTGTGCTTGCAGATCCACGTACAGCAGGTGAAAAAGCGGAGGCGGACGCGTGTACGCTGCTTTCGGCAAACCTCCGAGCGGAGGGCACTAAGCTTCGGCACTTCTGCTGCTCCCAGCCTAGGTGGTGATGATGATGACGACTGAATACTCGCAGAGCTGCCCGCTGTCCGTTCTAGCTAAAATAACCGCGTGCAGGGGATTTTCATATTAACTCCCTCTCCTTTTCTTGCGTGATTTGTCGTGGACGGAATGCGTGGCACGGCGACGTCGTTTGGCTGGTTAATCATTGTCAGAGCTGAGCAGCCCCGTAACGGGGCGGTTTTCAGCTTTTTTCAGTGTTGTTCAGCCTGTCCGGAGCCGCGGGGAGGGGATGGCTCATGCCTCTGCATCAATTACTTTAACGCGGGTTTTTTATTTTCTTTTAAGATTGCTTTCACAGCCATTGGGCTCTAACAGTAACGAGAACTGGGATTCTTGGAAGGCAAAGACGAAAAACAGAGGTGGAAAACTCCAGCTCTCCATACCCTGCTCCGTTTGCTCCCCTCCTCGTTCCTGATGTCAACCAGGGAAAGTGTTATCCCGTGTCTGCAGCTGGGGGAATCTGGGACGCAGGAAGGATACGTGACTCAGGGCTGGGGAGGGATTGTGCCGTATTAGCGATGCTGGTTCCTTCCTCGTCATCTCCTGCCGCGTGGTGATGCCTGCCCGCCTGCCTCGGGGCTTTCTGCCTAAAATTATCTATTTCGCTGACTACCTGTTTTCACAGGTTATGGGTGAACTATTGAAAGCAGACGGTGCCGAGGGGGATGGTTTCTGGATGCGGTGGAAGGAAATCCTTCCTCCCCCTTCTCCCTGCCAATACTTTCCTCCTGGGAAAGAGCAAACTAGGGATGAGATCAGGCAGGCTGGCTTGTAAAAGCTGATTCATTTCTTTAGCACTTTTTTTTTTTTTTTTTTTTTTGTTCCTTCTCTCCCCCATCCCTACATATGCCAGTGCCTTTTGCCAGGGCTCGCAGCCCTATCCAAGCCCTGGGTGGTAAAACTGGAAGGGACGGCAGCCTGTGCTTGGGAGCAGGGCAGCTCCTTCTGCCCGAGACTGCAGAAATAACCAATGTAAAAATCAAAACTGTGGGCGGGCTCGGAGTCCCTCGGGGGGGAATTTTTGTGCAGTGGGGTGTGAGGGATTATTACAGGACCCGAGGTTGCTGCAGCCCGCATCGATGTTGTTGCTCTCCCTTCCGGAGAAGGCTGCTGGTTTGCACCACTCCCAAGCAGGGTGCTGAAAAACTGAAAAGACCAGAAATAAAGTAAATCCGTAATCCAGAAGGGCTTGGGTTTGTAATGCCAGCTGAACTCATTCACATGGAAACTCAGCGATGCATCTCGATGCGGATGCTGTTTCATAAGACTCCCGTGTTGCAGAGGGCTGCGCTCGTGGTCCTTTCCATCTCTTTAATTGCGCTGATTAAATCATCAGCTTGAACTGTGAAGTCAGGGGCCCGGAGCTGGAGCTCCTGTCAGTGGGGGGTGACTTTTGCTGTGGATCTGCTCCCTCCTGAGCTGTGTCCCAGCCTTCCCCCTGGGGAGCAGGTGAGTCTCTGCAGAGCCGAAGCGGATGGGGAAGGATCCAGGCTCGGTCAGGCTGGGAAAGCTCCACAGGATTGCTCAGCTTCTCTTTTCATAAGCTCCTATGTGACGTGACTTAGTGCAAGATTCAGCCCCTCTTGGCCTCTTGCTATGATTATAAAAGCAATAATTAATTTTTTTTTTAAAAGGTTTCCTCTTCCTGTTGGCTCCCCCATCCCTTTAGTCGGCGATCCCGTGGCTTTCAGGAATGGGTTCCTGTTGACCGGAAAGGGCCGTGTTTGGCCCAAGCTGGATGGATAAACAAGCTGCTCTTGGGATCCTCTCCAGCGGCCGCATGGTTTCGTTGCTGGACGTGGGTTTGCTGATAGTGCCTGCGGGTGCTGGTGAACACCTCGACCTGCCAGAGCGTCCCCATCACCCTGGGCCTGTCCCCGGGTTGGGGGGGGACACGTGGGTCCCCCTGAGGTCCTGGACCTGCCCTGCTGCACCTCTTGCAGCAGATGGAGAGTCCATCAAGAGAGAGCCTGGGCTGCTCTTGCTCCCAAGGAAAGCTCTCTAGCCCATGGCGTGTATAATTAGCTTTTTTGCTAATACCTTATTAACAGAACGAGTCTTTTTTTTCTTTTAAAGCCACTGGGAATTTTAGAATCTTCCTATCTCATATTAAAAGTCTATTAATGAAGTTCATGACACTGTCACTAGTTAGATTGCTTTTCTGCTCAAAAAAAAGTTAAACACATCTCCATAATGAAATTCCGTCTTTCAGACAGAAGATAAAATTTGCATGATTAAAGCTATAAAGGGCTTTTTCTAATTGAGAAAATGCTTCATCATTCATCCTAGAGCTTGAAAACCAGGCTGTATCTTCTTCTTGGCCCAGACTTTATTCATTAATTATAATTTATTGACCATTTTCTTGACCAGATTTGTTTTGGCTATACAGGACTAGCTGTATTTAAACTTAACCTTGCCACCTTCATGACGAAAAAGGCAGAAAAACGGAGAACGATTATCTACGTACAAAGTAAATCCACTGCGTAAGAAGGCGCTGCTCTTGCCCAAAGGGTTTGGTTTTTTTTTTCCTCCCTGATGTTCTTCCCTGTATAGCTCTGTGCCGGAGCATTTAGAAAACATCTCTCTTGATGCTGACGCATGTCTGCGCACATGGTTTTGGGTGGACTTAGGGGGCATTGAGCAGGCACAAATCTGGAGTGCCAGATGTTGGCATAGCTATCCGCCCAGTAAAGCTCCTCCTAATTGCATTGGATGAATTTTAAAGACCCAGGGAGCCTGCACTTTTGTGCTTGACGGGGATAACATCTTCTAAATGTTACCTACCAGAATGCTTGGTTCACCTATTGCTCTGGCTGCGGGGCGGAGAGGCGATAGGGATGCATCCATGGTGTCATCTGCAGAGTAAAAGCAAAGTGCTGGGAGGGATTTGTTCCCACTTAAACCATTCTGAAATGAGTATTAGCAAGGGTTAATGATGTGTGGCAAGACAAAAAAAAATGGGTTCAGCATCATCTTGCATGGGCTGGAAGCATGGCAGAGTAGCTGCTGTGGGGAAGGCTCCTTTGCAGAGCTCTTGGAGGAACCCATGGAGGAGTTTGATCTGGTCCGGCACAGCATTGCCGGATTGCTCCCGGCAGCCTTATGGATGTCTGTTTGCTCGTTCCCCCTCTCCTTTTCCTTAGGATGCTGTGCTCTGGTCTGATAGCCACTAAGCTTTTCCTAGTATTCAAATATAACAAGGAAAACACGTGTTTATAGTGTTCTTGATTATTTCTTTCCCTCTTTGATGTTTGCGTACACTGAGATATCGCCAGAGCATGGAGTTTTCACTTGGCCAACGCTGTCTGTGTTAAATGTGTTCTGCGTGGGGGTTCCCTCTGCCCCCGCTGAGCCAGGAAGATGGGGTTTTGCCTTCCCTTTGATGGAGTTGGGCTCCTCCCTGAGCTCAGCATCTTTTTTGATCTCCCTTCTGTCTGTAAACCTGCCTGGGAACTCACCTTGACTCTTCCCTAGACTCATTCATGCTGTCTGCCACCCAAAACGGAATGCAGCCACGACTAAACTTTTTTTAGGGAATTGCTCTACGTGTCCCGTCAGCCTGGCTTGGTCTCATCACACTGCAAATCCGGAGGTTCCTCTGCCTCCTTCCCAGTTTCTTCGTAGTCTCCAGGCTCTGTGTTGCCATTCAGGGTTTTTCTCTGGGTGATGCCAGTGGGTGCCACGCACCCCAGGGAGGTGTTTTTTCATCTCTCTTGGTTTGCATGGGGAGCAGAAATCCCATCTGCTGCTTTTTTGCAAGCTGTCCTGCAGTCCTGGTGTTTTCCCCAGGGATTTACAGGTGTCATAAGCTTTTTTTTTTTTTCCTTGCTTTTTTTTGTGAAATCCCTAGGAGTAGCGTGCGGGTGGACGGTCGGGGCTGATCCTCGTATGCTGACCCAAGGACAGGACTGCTGGGTGCTCTGTCTCTGTTTGTCATTGAAGCTTTGCAGAAGAGAAAAATGATGATTGCAATGACTAGGATTGCATCTAACGAGCAGCTCTAAGTCTCAACTGCGAGGAGCCACTCGCCTGTTTTCCCCCGGGTCTGCAAAAGGTCGGGTGGAGTTGCTGAGGAATGATGGCTCAGCAGCTTTGCAAAAGTCAGGCCGTGATTCACTAATGCTCTTCCGAGATCGGACATGGGGAGGTTGGGCAGGAAATCTGGATGCAAGGCAAATATTCCACGTTTCCCCTCGGTTTAGTGGACTTCCTCTGAATTGCTGTCGTCGCTGCAAGTGGGCGAGAAGGGCAGTGCTGGGGGAGAGAGCAGAGCTGCTGCTTTTTTTTTTCCTTATGTGTTTTTGTTTACCCTGTTAACTTGACCCAATTTTTTTTTTTTTTTTTTTTTCCAGCTGAATAGAAATGATGTCTCATTTGGTACAGAGCATGCGAGAAGTAACTAATAATAGGAGAAAATATCTGTCATGCAAATGGCTGTTGCTGACTGCTGGGAGGTGCCCCCTTCCCTGCAGCAGGAACATGGCAAGTGTCTCCCTGCCGTGAGAGCCGAAGCCTTTCTCCTCTGGGGTGAGTCTGCTTTTAAGGCAGCGTTGTGGCCTTGGCGTCAGCCAGGGCAAGCCGAGGAGTTGGCTCGGCGAGGGAAGGAGGCACCGTCTTGCTCCTGCTGGAAGAGTCAGCTTGGAGAGCAGCGAGATGAGCACGGAGCCTCGTAAATGGGGACGCAACCAGGGGTTTAAATACTGTCACGCTACAGGCAAGGAAAGGACGAATCCCCCGAGCAAACGGGGAGCGGCTGCATTGCAGTGCATATGTAAGCCCTTCTCTGGCCCGAGCTCCGCGACACTGACCTGATGGCTGCTGCTTAAGTTACGTGGGGGTTTTTTGTGGGTTTTGTTTTGTTTTTTTTTTTCTTAATTCATGCTGTCCTCATTCCTCTGAGCCCATCTGCTGGATGGAGATGAGTCACTCGATCGCGTTTTGAGTAGGTGATTTGACAGGTTGCTCCCTAGAAGGCTGTCTTTGCATGCGGCAGCTCTTTCTTTGCGGTTTCTATATGATAAGAGTACAACCTGAGGTCACTTTGAAAGCTTTCTGCCTTGTCGGGAGGGAATGGAAGGAGCTCTTCATTGTTCTGGGCTGACCTTCCTGCTCGAAATCAAGGCAATTCCTCCATCGTTGGGTGGAGAGGGGCTGGATCCCATCTCAGATGGTGAGGGGGTGGGAAGCTTGGTTTGTTTCCAGACATGTTTTCCCGGTGCACGTGTCTGGAGGCAGCGGAGCACCTCTGCGTGCCTTTGCACGAGTACATCGCTGGTGCTTGGGCGGTGGAGGGGACTGGCCCTCTTCGTGAAAGATGGGAACAGGAAAAATAAGGGGGGAAAAAAGTTCAGGAGAAGATTGAGAGTTGGATAACGGAATAGAAATGCTCCTGTGAGCTGTTTTGCAGGGAGATTAGACAACTTAGGTGGCCGGTGGAGTGGTCAGGTACCCCAAGACTGGCGAGATCAATGGTAGGGCTGAGGCTAGGAGCCAGCAGCAGTGTCTTGCCCGGAGGGACGGGAGGGCGAGAGCTTCGGCTGCCGTTCCTCTTGCTCTGGTTTGCCCCACAGCCCAAGGGGGATGTGAAAAATGGTGAGACGGTGTCTACCGAGTCACATCCACCTTCTTTTTTTAGCTCTGCTGCTAACCTGCTCTTGACAGTAGGCAAATCGCTTCCTCTTGTACTCTCTCCTCTTCTAGAGCTTGGCGGGCTTCCCTCCTTAGAGCAGCAGCTTTGGGGTGAAAAAGTCCATTTGGGGCAATGATGCTTGGTCTTGTGAAGACCATGGAGCTGCTGGGTGCCTCCAATCCCCCTGCTATTCGGAGCATGGGGATCTGCTAGGGAATCACAAAACCGTTTGGGTTGGAAAAGACCTTTAAGATCAAGTCCAACCGTTCCCCTAACCCTGCCATCCCCTCACTAAACCCTGGCCCTAAGCACCTCGTCTGCCTGGCTTTTAAATCCCCCCAGGGGTGGGGACTCGACCCCTTCCCTGGGCAACCCCTTCCAGTGCCTGACATCTCTTTCAGTGAAGAAATTTTTCCTAAAGTCCCATCTAAACCTGCCCTGGCACAACTTCAGACCATTAGGGAGCATGCCTTCCTCTTTGTTACAAGGCTAGTGGTTAATTCTTCGTCCCCAATTCCACACAATAAATGCTTCGATCTGTTTTCTGCTCCTTAAAGTAGGTCAGAAGTTGCTCGGATCAGCTTGTGCTTTGCTGTGGGCGTACCGATCTCTCCTTAAACCGGGGCGTCTGCTGCCTCTCCGCAGCGTGCTTCCTTAAGAAAGGATGCCTTCCATTTTTAATAAAAAATAATAATATAAAAAAAAAAAGCCTCTAAGGAGGCAGAACACAGTCAGATCTGCAAAGCTGATGGGAACAGGCAGAGCTGCAGGCTGGCTGGGGAGGAAAGGGGTGTGTGGGGCGTTAAAGCTCTCGGTGGGTTTGCATCGGCTGCCGCTGCTCCGCGGGAACCGTCCGGTCTCCTCTTCCCAGTTCCCAGCCCCGTGTGTTCGCTGCCTTTGTGGCCGGGAACTGGAAATGTACCCAAAATGGTGAGGCCTCGCCACGATGTACGCATGCTCTGGATCCCAGCTGGTATCTGCTGTTGGACCAGCACCTTCCAGTCTTGCTTCGTTTCCAAGGATTACTCCAGGAAGGTGACAATTAACTTTTAATGAGGTGCTTTGGCATCAGAGCTCAGACATCTGCTGGGGGGATTGCCATAGGCCTTGAGACACCTCCCAGTACGAGCTGGTTCTGCAAGGAGCCTCGGCGGTGGCAGAGGCGTGCGGGGAGGACCCCCCGGGTGTTTTCCAGGCTCTTGCAGCTGGGCTCCGGCACCGCTGAGCTCCTGCCTCTCCCATGCACCCTGTTGGAAACGGAGTCTGTTTTGAGGAGGCTTTTTCGGGGCTCTGCAGCCCTGCCATGGCCAAACCCCCCTGCCTGCAGCCGAGTGACTGAACCCATTTTACTACCCATCTATTTTTAAGCTTAAATACACGCGCAGCAATGGAGTGAATTGTCCCGCTGGCTCCGTGGAGCTGCGACCGCCCAGCTGCCTCTCACACTGGGGTGACAAAGCCACCGCTGAAGATGACCAAAAATCACACATCATGCCGGGGAGTCGCGCTTTGCCAAGCTGGAGCAGCGGCCGTGGCTTTATTAACCTTTTATAGAGCAGCCTGTAGATCTGTGCCACTGGGCAGGGCTGAAACTGGATGCTAGTGATTCCCAGTTAGCTCTGGTTTTCCTTAACTACTTCTTCTAGCTGTCTCTACCAGGCTGTCCTGTTGTACTCCAACCCTCTTCATCCGGGGTTCAAAACATTTACAGCGCCTTTTTATATTATTTTGTGGGCTGGCTTTTTCCACTGGGCTTGCCCTTTCCCTGTGAAAGGAGCCAGGGCAGAGCTGCATCTCTGTTTGCTCATCTGTGGTTTTTTTTTTATTTCTCGAAGGGAACTTTGTGTTGAGAGGCGGAGGGGAGGAAGAGGAAGGCTTTGATACACCAGCGTTTGGAGGGATAAGGTTTTCATTCTACTGCAGGCAACTGTTTTGAATTCAAGGATGGCGTATGTTTGATGTGTTATAAATAGGGCTGACTGTTTGCCCTGGAAAAAGAAAGCAAGTTTTAAAAAAAAAAAAAAAAAAAAAAGGGTTTTGTGTTTCTCTTGCTATGTTTTGCTTGTTTGAGGCTGAGGGAGTTAGGGATAATTTCCCATTTTAAAATACCTAAAGGCTAAAGAGCAGAATATCAAAATCAGGTGTGTAAAGTCCCATGGGAAAGCTCTTTATTGGCAGAAAATGACACCGACTTATGGTTCCCACATCCGTGGGTTGGGTAGGCGAGGACGTTCAGGGTGGGGTGTGCTGCAAATCTGCCCTCTTCCAGGTTCCGAGGTGCCTTGCGGGTTTTCTTTTTTTTTTTCGTACGCATCTTTCACGCCTCGGCCACCAGCAGCTCCTGGGAGTGACACAGCAACGCCACTCCATCCCATTGCTCCCAGCTGGGACTGCCCATCTCCTCTTGGGGAACAGCCTCATCTATGGCTCCCACCACTCCTCCCCATCTTCTGTGCTCCGAAATATATCCAGGCATATCCTGGCCAAACACTCCTGCCATGCGGCAAGACCTTGTGCTCCCAGCAGGAATGTTAATGGGGGCGATGCTGGAGCCAGCAGCGAGGGAAATACGGCTTTGGGGTGGGAGCGGGTGTGTCAGGGTCCTTCCCCAGGCCTTTGGGATCTGTTTCGGTTTCAGTGACAGCGTGGGCAGCACCAGGTGACTGATACCCATCCGTCTGATTCATCTGGTTCACAGAAGGATGGCCAGCGCGCTATAGCAAGGGATGGCCACTCAGGTTTCTTCTCTTTACTGCCAGCTTGTCCTGGAGCTGAGCAGCAGATGAGATGAAGGAAGGGTGGGTTTTGAGGAGAGGCGTGTGGATGTTGCGGCGTAAGCTTCTCTCCCAGCTGTAGAAGAGGAGCCCTCCCCGTCGCGCCTTTCAGCCCGCTCTGTGTACGCATGCCATTCCTGCCTCTCCCCCTAGCCAGCCTCCTGCCGCAGGAGTCCATTTAAACAATAGGGTTTTCATTTCTGAAGATCTTCCACCACGCGCAAGCCCTTGGGTGGGCTTGGAACGGTGAGGGGAAGTCGCATATCGTTCGTGTTCCCACGCCCCTGCGAAGGAAACCGATGGAAGGCCCCCCCATGAGTCGATGCTCTTTAAAATGAGGCTGCAGAAACTGCAAAGCAGGGCCAGGAGCAGCCCCTTGGTGGCCAGAAGTGGCCGTATCATCCCTCTGGATTACTTCTCCTGCAGACGAAGCAGGCTGGATGATGCTCGCTGGGGAGGGAGCCGCTGCACCCCGGCATGGGAGCCCTGCACCAGCCTTGAATTAAACGCACCTCCCCACCCGCTGATCTCAGGTCAGAGCTATTTAGGACATGTTTTAACTGCCAGTATCCTTTTAATTAAATGTGGATGGGAAGCGAGGGATTGATTCCTGCCTTCTCTGCTGGAGTTTGCGTGCACCGTCTGCTTCGGCCCTCTTCCCCCACCCTGTGGTGTGGTTTGGTGGGGATGCCAGGTAAACAGCCGTCCCATTTTGAAGCAGTTTTTTTATCTCGCTGGGCTGTGACGCCCAACTACATTGCCTTGTGTTAATATTTGCCGTAGGAAGCATTCAGCTTCGGGTGCTGTGGCGGTGCGGCTGAGGGCTTCTGCTCTGCCGCTGCGCCCCTCTCCCCTCTCCGAGTGGCAGGGCTTGCTTCAGGTTTAAAGTTTTAGTATCTGTCCTGGTGGGACTGGGAGATTAAAGAATCCAGAGAGTATAGACTTGTTCTCATCTTTCACACCGAGCCAGCTGATCCGCTTCAGCATAAGCCTGCAAGAGAATATTTGGGCCACTGAATTTGGTTAAGGATTTCCATGTCTTGCCTTGCCAGTCCCTCCCCTGGCTTCACATCTATCGGGTTGCAGCGTTTGCGAGTGGTTAGGTCCTCAACCAGGGGAAGAGAGACATGTCCCGAGTCTTCACTTGGCTGTTCAAGAAATAAAAATGCAGAAGAATTGTCACCACATCCTCAAAAAAGCCCCCGAGCCGCTCCTGGGAGGCAGCTGGGCTGGGCTGTGCACCAGCAGCATCTCCACAACCATCTTACGCCTTACTCGAGCCAAGCTGGATGCTACAAGCAACGCGTGGACCCTTCCTCCCTCTCCCATCCTGCAAGCAAAGGGTGAGCTTCCTGCTGAACTTAATGGCCCCCCGAGCAAGTCGGCCGCTGCTTGCCAGCCTTTGCAGGCTCTTGCAGGCAGCACCAGGAGGTGCACGTTGGAAACTTGGCTTCCAGTCGCGTCGTGAAGCTCTAGGTTAAACAAGGAGTCGGCGAGGGCTTCTCCTGGCTCATCTCTCGGCTAGCGCCGTGGGGGAATCTGCATTCGTCTGTCTTCCTGCCTGACGGATTCGGGAGCGTGGGGATAGGGATGGAGCTGCCGTGGATGGCACAGTCCCTCCTCCTCCTCCTCCTCTCCTCCCGTGATGAAGCCGCCCAGTTTAATTAGAGCCAGCAGGGAGAGAACCTCAATCTTATTATTCTTTCACAGCGGGGCACCAGTAGCATTTCTTGGACGTCAAAAGGAGGATTAAATTAGTCTGCAAGTGAGGGGTTTGTTTTTTTCTTCCCTTCCTTCACATCTCTGGCTCTCTGGGAGGGTGTTAAGCCTCCAAAATCACTGTGGTGATCAATGCCTTTGACATGGCATGCAGTCCCTGATTACAGCAGAGCTCCCTGCCAGAGGGGTTATTTGCAGCTTTCTGGGCTGCAAATCCGTGGGTGGGTGGGTGGGTGGAGAAAAGCAGGAATGGAATTGCTTGGGATAATTGTACCCTTCCCAGGTGTATGAACGAGTAAAGGAGGTTTCCAGAGGTGTAACCTTTGCGAAAGCAATCCGTGGCCCGTTCTGGCTGCGGAGGTTGCAGGACTTTTGGCAGGGGAGAGGCGATGGCAGCTGGGAGCGAGCTTTGCTTTGCCGAGCTTGCCCTGGCAGACAGAGCCACTGCTCCCTGAGGATTTTTTTTTTTTTTTTTTTTTTTCTTCCTCTTTTCTCTAGACTTGGTGTGTCTGGAGAGGAACGTGCACCTCCCCAGCTTGGAGCCAGCTTGCCAGGGTGTGTGCTGGCACCCCAAGCGCAGATCAGGCATCCCAAAAAAAGCAAGAAATCACGTTCAGATCAGTTGCAGATGGGGTGATAATGTCCCTTCGAGCCTCTTCCATGTGCTCGCCGGGCATGGCACGGCAGGGCGTGGGGCTGGGCCGTCCTGCCACACTCTTGCTGGGTCCTGTGGACCTGTGAAGACTTTATCTGGGGGTTAAGTGGAGGATGAAATCCAGAGCTGAGCTGGGCAAAGCAGGAGAGCAGCAACCCTTTCCTTTCCCCCAGTGTCTAAATGTCGAGGGTGAGCTACAGCACTCCCTCTCGGTCTGGCATCACGGATCCTCCCTATTTTAGGGTCTGGAAATGGGATTTTGCTGAAACGCTGAAGACCTTGTTCTTTGTAATAACAAGCGTTTCTTCTGTACGTCTTGCTTGGTAACTTGGTTCTAGGGGGCTGAGCACTGCATGGGCACGCAGGGCGGAGCGGCTGGCGTGGCATCTCTGAGGGCTTTTGAAACTGGACAATTACCTAAAGGTTGGGGTGGGGTTTTTTTTCCCCCCACCTCTTCTTCAAAAAAGTAAGGAACCATTTGGAATCCTCACGGGAGCAGGAAGGTTCCAGAGGAAGAAAGACTTGATAAAATCAAGTATTTGATGTTGAAGTAAACAAACCTGTATTGTTCCTCCAGAACTGGATTTTTTTACTACAAACATGAGAAATCCTGGCAATGTCCTGCGGCAGGCATCAAGTGCTTGGGAGTCAGCGTGTTTCCTAGACCCCTTTTGATGCCTGTATAGGTAATTTACCATCCGTTTGGACCAGTTTGGGGCAAGATAGTCGCTAATTTTTGCCAATCCATATGTCCTGCATCCCCAGGCGCTGCCACTTGCCTTGCCATGCCGGTGTGGGGCTGGGAAGGAAACATTCCTCTCCATTTGGGCTGCAGGGAAGGACGCCTTTTAGGATTTAATAAGGCAATTCTTATCTTTTGGCTCGAGCTGTTGAACGGTGAGGTTTAGGGAGCAGACCTTGTTCTTAGACCAAGTGATGTTTAGAAGAAAGCTGCTAAGCCCCTCACTCCAATAGCCAAAAGCAGCCCTGTCCTTACAGCTTGCCAAACCTCTCACCTTTTCACTAGTCTCAAAACAGGCATCGGAGATGCTTTGATAAATGGATTTTAAAACTTTCCCGTCACTTCTGCAGATCTCTTTATCCTCCACTTGCAAAGAATTCAAACCCCCCGTGCTCCAGATGCTGAGCTCCTACGGCATTTCCCCTAGGAGCGATGGTTCAGGGCTTTGCGAGGTCTCTGCTCTCTCCAGACGCTGTGAGCGGTGATCGTTCCCTGTTTGCTTGCATTTTGCCGTGTGTGGAACTGAAGCCTTGGCTCAAAATGGAGTCGAGAGACAATTCTGCTGCTCGCTTTTTCCAGCAAGCGTTGGAGTCGGAGCCAGGGGGTGGTGGTGTGATTTAAGGAGCTGTGTAGCTTCTGTTGGGTGAGAAATATCCTGACTGAGCCGTGCTTTGGGAGAGTAAGGAGATGTTTGGGTTTTTAGTGGGGCAGCGTTAGCAAAGAGTCATGACTTTTCACAGAATGCAAGGGTTGGCAGGGCCCTCCAGAGCTCACCCAGTCCCACCCCCCTGCCCAAGCAGGCTCACCCAGAGCGGGGGGGGCACAGGACTTCAGCCAGGCAGGGGTTGAAGATCTCCAGAGAAGGAGACTCCACAGCCCCCTGGGCAGCCTGGGCCAGGGCTCGGGCACCCTCAAAGTCAAGAAGTTCTTCCTCACGTTCACCTGGAACCTCTTATGTTTCAGTTTGTGCCCATTGCCCATTGTCCTGGTGCTGGGCACCACTGGGAAGAGTCTGGCTCCGTCCTCGTGACCCCTACCCTTGAGATATTTGTAGGTGTTGATGAGATCCCCTCT
>BOSO01012176.1:8092-26471 GCA_018403395.1 Gorsachius goisagi | reverse complement strand
TCTTTACTCTGAGGGTGACAGAGCACTGGCAGGCTGCCCAGGGGGGCTGTGGAGTCTCCTTCTCTGGAGATATTCAAAGCCCGCCTGGATGAAGTCCTGTGTAACATGCTCTAGGAGAACCTGCTTTAGCAGGGGGTTGGACTGGGTGATCTCCTGAGGTCCCTTCCAACCCCTGCCATTCTGGGATTCTGTGACCCTGCCTTGGTGCAGCCAGAGACTGACCCTGCTCCCTGGTCCCCGGGTGCAGCAGCCATAAACTGACCCCAGCTAATTAAATGCCATCGAGGCTGTTGGGGCTCATCGCTGCCGGGCAGTGAATTTGGCTTTGTGTTTCTTCCTGGATAGCCCACCGGGCTGTGTAACGCTGTTAAAGAAACACATAAAGGACCAGTATTTAAGAGGCTCAGCTCTGGGTTTTATTGAAGCTGTGTGGCTGTTGTATTTCTCCCCTTTAAAATGTCATTTGTATTTGTGACTACGCCACAAAAGTGTTTCTTAAAAGAGCAGGCTGTACGAGGTGCTGTATTTCTCCTTTGCTAACGGTGCATTGAGGTGAGCTGTAACACGTGGCTTTGCACTGTTATGTGAAACAGCGAAAGCCTCGTGGCTGCAGGAGGAGTCTGAGCCGGTTTTGGGTAAGTCCTGTAAACTTTACTCGGGATAATCGGCTACTAAACTGGTGCTTGATCCTGTGGCTTCCATCCAGCCGTTGTTCCTGAGATGGTCCGATAAACCGGACCCAGAGCACCAAACCAAAATCCGCCGAGGGTGTAAAAAGTCCCGCTGCGTTGTGTTTGGTCCTATCTTCATCATTCGTGTGCTGTGGGGGAAGAGGGTTTGGGTTTGCAAACAGAATTTTCCCAGCCAGGACCAGCTTGGGTTCCTTGGAGGAGATGATAGCTGGTGGCTTTGGCCAGATCCCCAAGGGCTCTTGGCTTTGGGGAGACCTTTTGGGTGGGCTGAGCGTCAGCTTTGCCTTTAGGGAGCGTAGAGAGCCTGTGTGACCTGGTAGAGCATGTGTTCCGTGATGTCCTTGAAGTACTGGCAGCACAGCCACTCCTCGAGGCCGGGGCTCGACCCTGCCCCAGCCGAATTCTCTGCAAACTTCAGGAGCAGCAGAGCCCTCTTCACCTCCACCCAGCTCTGGAGCAGGGCGAGGGTCTTCTTGCTCCTGGCGAAGAGCTCCTGGCGAGGCCCCCAGAGCAGGACCTGCAGGATGCTCCTGGCCTGCTCGATGGAGACCCTCTTGCAGGGGTCTCTGTGGAGAAGCAGCATGGCCAGGCGCTTGAGTCCCGTGGAATAGATGGACAGGGAGGGAATTTCAGGAAGTCTATTGCTTCTGAACCCTAAGGCGTTTTCCAGAGAGATATCCACATGCAAGATCTGATAGATCAGCATGCCCACATTCAGCTCATCTGCCACTGGGGAGGGCGGTGCAGCAAGCCCCTGCCTCCAGTCCTGCTCTTGGCTGGTAGAACAAGGTCTTCGCTTGTCTTTAACCTTGAAGAAGCTGCTGATGAGCAGCCTTGGAAGGGACAGGGATGCCTCCTTGCCTTGCTGACTCCGAGGAAGACACGGGCACCGCACCAGCAGCAGGTTCTCGGGGCAGAGGTCCCCCTGCCCCACGTTCTGCACCCGGAGGTGCTCCAGCCCCATGCACACCTGCAGGAGGAGGAGGCAAGCCAGGCGTTCGTAGTGCCCGGGGCTGGTCCTGTGCAAACTGTGGGATCCCTTCACAAAGCCCGCCAGGGTCTGGTAGGGAACCTCAGGAGAAATAAGGACCTGCAGGACAGGGTGGGTGGTGAGACGGGCTGGCTCCTTTCCAGAAGGGGACCGACTCTGCTCCCCAAGGCTTCCTGGGAGCACCAGCTCCTGAGGGAGGAGGTCGGTGAAGCGGCCGATCAGGCGCTGGATGCTGCAGTGTGCCCCAAGGGAGCTTTGCACCCCCAGGCTGGCACAGCCCAGCTTGGGGACCTGCAAGGAGAGACAGGGCATGGCCAGCTGCACGAGGATGGAGCCACGGGTTGCCTTGTCCTGGGCCGGGCCACCGCCTCAGCTCAGGGCCACCAGCCCCGGTGCGACCCACGATGGTGCTGGGCTCCTCCTGCACCCTTGGAACCCACTGGTGCCTGCTGGAACAGCTTTGAGCAAGAAATGGGAATGGGGAGGGGGTGTAACCCCCAGGCGAGCTGCACAGCTGCCTTGATGGGTCTCATCCTGCACTGCCTGAGGAGCCAGCTCTGCTCCAGCCTCTACTTGGTGGCTGCTGGCCTCTCGAGACCACTTGCCAGGGCATCTCCCCCAGCGGTGCCATTCTCCTTTGCACCCATGGGAGCTCTCGCCCTCACCTCCCCGGCCCACGCCAGCAGCGCCGTCTCATTTAGCAAATGCAGAAGTAGGTGCGGAAAGCGGAACCGCCTGCCTGATGGGGGTGAGTGCCAACGCTCCCCGTGCACGCGTGCCTGCAGCTCCGCAGCCCCCCCCATGCCCCGGGAGCCTCTGGGTGTTCTCCCCCTTCCCCCCCTCCCCCCCCCCCCCAAAATTCCCTGCTTACCTTGGCTGCAAGCACCAGCTGGGTTTGCTCAAAAGTGAAGCCCACGCAGAAATACCAAGCATCCCCACTTTCGCAGCACGGTGCCCGGTCCAGGATCCTGAGTGCTGCCCAGTTCTTCCCCGCCAGCTCTGCCTCCAGAAGCTGCAGCCGCTCCTCCGGCCCCACCAGCTCCTCCTGGATGCGAGCCGAGAGCCGGGCCAGGGCGGCCGCCTGGCACCCCAAGACCACTCTGCCCACCCCATCCAGGCTCTCCAGGGGCTGCAGGAGCTGCCCCAGCTCCCCGTCCACCGTCCTGAACGTCAGCTCCGCTGGGCTGGGTGATGGGACTTTTTGCAGGCTGCTCCGGGCCACCGGTTCCACCAGGCTTTGGGACTTGGTCAGGGGCTTCTTGGATCCCCAGGAGGGTCTGTCCCGTGGGGGGATGGAGCTGGGAGCCCCCTCCTCATGCCGCGGATGGGGTGGTGGGATGGTGTAGAGGATGCTTCCAGCCCATGGTGGGGGGTTGTCCTGACCATGCCGGGATGGCCCCTGCTCTGGGAAGGACTCCGCTCGCTGGAGCTGCTTTTTTGGCAATGGGGGAGGCAGGGGGTCCTGGTCGGGCTGAGAAGGGGGTCTCCCGGCTCCTTCCCCTCGGCTAGCCTTGCGGGGGACGAGGTGGGCTCGCAGCTCTCCTGGGGAGGGAGGAACAGACACGGCAGGGTTCAGACTTCCCCACGGGGGGCGGAGGGGAGCGAAGAAAGTGGGAGATGAAGCCATATGGGGGATACAAGCTCGTTGTTATTTGCCCCACTGCATATTTCCAGCCCCAAAGCGATGCCCAACGCCAGCCAGAGGGGTGACAGCCGGGTGCTGCAGGAGGAGGACGGGGACAGCAGCGGGGTTCATCCCCCCCCATCTGAGCTGGCACCTCGGCGGGCAGGAGGGCAGCGGGGTTGGGGCATCACTCACCCACGTTGCTGTAGATGAGGGCTGAGTCGGGGGCGCGAGGAGAGCAGCCCCCTGGGGTGTCCGGCATGGGGGCGGGTGGTCCAGGGGCACCCAGGTCCAGGCTGCCGCCGCGGGTGTACACGCTGCCCCGTGCCTGCATGACGGCCCTGCACGGAACCGGGAGTCAGCACTCACCCCCCCGGGGGGTTTCCGACTCCTTTTGGTGCCGCTTCAGGGGAAAAATAAGAAAAGGGAAGCGGTGGCCTGGGGAGCCCTGGCTGTGTGGTTTTGGGGCAAAACACAGGGAGTTTGGTGGCCCAGTGACTCCAGCTCCTGCACTGGGGAGGTCCTGGGGGTGCTCCCAAGGGGTGGGGGCTGCCTTGGGGGCTTCACGTGCACTGGTTCACACCTGTATGGGTACAGGGTGTGTGTGTGGGGGGGTGTGTGTGTACACACCGGCTCACGTCTGCCCTGCGGTCCCTGCTGGGTGGCTGCAAGGAGGCCACCGTGGTGGGAGAGGTGTGGGGTGAGAGCAGGGAAAGCCTTCAACACCCCCAGCCTGGGTCTGGGGGGCGACAGGATAGGGGGGTCTGGCCGTAGGGAGGGAAAAGCAGAGAGCCTGGAAGGAGGAGCGCAGCGGGAAGGAGCCGTCCGCCAGCCCCGGCTGGGGTTTCATTTCCCTATCCTGGCCAGGCTCGGTGCAAACCTGCAGCTCTGACCCTGCCGCTGCAAGCGGTACCGAAACCGCGGTGGCTTTCTTTTTAAAAACTCTGGTTTCTGCTGAGGACATCACTCGCTCTGCAACTTCAGGCTTTACCCCTCTTTGGCCCAGCTCAGACCCCGTTACCACCCCACGCCGGGAACCGTGGATGGTTGCCCTGCCTCTTGCCGTGGTGCGGAGCATCAGGCTGAAGCAGCCGTGCCGGGGTGTTGCTGGGAAGCTCCTTTTTGGGCCCCCCCTTTGCAGAGCAGTTTGTTACCTCTGAGTTTTCCCTGGCAGCGGTGGGGGCCTGGGGGGCTCCAACTCCATCTCCCAGCTCGACGGCGGCTCCCGCTCCCCGTCCCAGGCTCTCCCAGCACCGGCCATGGCACTGCCTTGCACAACTCACTGCAACCCCGCTCACAGGAGGATGTTATTTCAAAACCTTCTTCTTACGAGTCGAAAGGAAGCGGGAGGCTTGGCCTCGCTCCCCCAGCAGCCCCCAGCGCTGCTCCGGGGCCGCACGCTTCCCCGGGGGGGCTCCCGCTGCGGCTGCAGTAATTGCATCACCTTCGCAGCAACCGGTCGCAATGGGTTTGCGTCCCCCCCCAAGCCGCTCGGGAGGCTTCGCACTCCTCCTCGCAGGCTGCTTTCTGGGTGCGAGCTGTGCTGAAGGGGGGGGGAGGGGGGGAATTTCCGTGGTAAAACGTCCCAAACCACATAATTCACCCCCTGCTCTCCAGGTTGTGTTACTTTAGATGAGTGAGGTGGAATTTTTTTTGTTTTCTTCAATGTTTTTTGCTGGGGTTTCCTGCAGCCATTGCACAAGAGGAGCCTAGTTGTTAGAAAACACTTTTTTTTTTCTTTTTTTTCCTCCCTTTCTTTTTTTTTTTTCTTCCTTTGCAGGTGCTAAGAGAGCACGAAGCAACGTGACTCAGTTGCTGGGGAAAAAATAATATCGGCCCCCCCATTGGTATCTGTCCCCTCTAGGCTGAAGTTGCTCTTTTAATACTCTAACCCCCAAAATATTTTGGTATCTCCTCCCTTCTATTCAGTCTTGGAACTAATTAGCAACTAACTAATGGCCTGGGTGGGTGGGTGAGCCCCTCTGCCGAGAGCTGCAAGAAGGCACCTTTGGGGATTTCTCCCGGGAGCACCGAGGCCGGGGATGAGCAGGTTTTGGGGGACCTGGGCTTGCACCCGGCAAGTGGAAATGTCCACCGCATTTCCACCCTTTGAGCTGGACCACGCGTCTCCAGCGGCGGGGCGGGCGCCCGTGGTACTGGGCGCCTCTCCAAGGGTTTTGGGGGCCGGTTTGGGGCTCAGCGGGTGCCCGTGACCCTGAAGCCGCCGCTTGCGGGGAGACCACCCACCTCGGCCGTTTCCTCGCTGCGAATTTTGCAATCCCCATTTCCCAGCCAACACCAAGCCAGCCGGTAGCTTCGTGTCCGTTTGCCCGCGACGCTTGCCGAGGGCCGTTTCTGTGGTGCTGGGGCTGTATGCTAGAGCTGATAAAGATGTGGCTTGGGGCTGGGTCATGTTTGAAGCCAGCACCAGCTCGGCGAGGATGTGCAAGACTTTGGGAGATGGCGTGGTCCTTCCCACGCCGCTGCCTGCTTTGCTGCCGGGGCTGCAGCCCATCCCTGCCCAGCAGCAAGGCTTGGCTTTGTGTTGCTCCCTTGACACCTCATCTAGGGCTAAAATGCTGTAAAAATAGATAAAGAATATAAATGGAGCATTTACGATTCAGTGGGATCCTGGGCTTATTGCTGTCATTCAGCACCAGGGTTGTTCCCTCGCTCCTGAAAGTGATTTATGTTAATGACTGTACAACAAACTGTTTTACGCAACTGCAAATCCATTAGAAGCATCAATATTTTTCCCTCATGATTAATGGTACCTTCAAGATAAACCAGAGACCGTTGGGAATAAAATTTCAGGATTAATGCAATGAGTGTGACCCTACCAAGCTGGAGAGAGGTGGTACGAGCGGGGCAGGTGGGAATTGCCTTTTGCAGAAGGATTAGCTGCAAATTTCCTGATGCCTCGTATTGCATTAAGGTTTAAACCCAACCCAAGCCCTTCAAAAAGACTCTGCAGGACCAGTAAGCAAACACTAATTTTGCTTGTCCAAGTGCCGGGGCACCCCCAAATCCATCGGTGGGTTCCTCTGCCTGTCCCGGGCTGTTCAAGCAGCCGCAGGACACGGAGGCAATTGCAGTCTCTGGTCCAGAGGGTGCTGAGCCCTTGCCCCCCCATCCCACACAGGGGTGGGATTTGGGGACCGCAGGGAAGTTTTACTTAGCCGAAGTCTTTTTAATTTGTAAGGAAATTGGTTTCTCTTCCCAGCGGGAGATAGTATCTTTAAATGCACCCACTGGAAAATTGTATTTTCCTAATTGTCTTTATTTTTTGGTGGGTTTTTTGTTCTTTATTCTCAATATGTCACTGCTGCAGGGACTCTTGGCTCAGGACGGGGCGGTACCGTGACACACGGACTGGGCACAGCGGCACCAAAACCACCTGAGCTGGGTTCTCAGCATCGTCAGTCCCAGCAACTCTCATCCCCCAAAAGCTGCCGAAGGAGCAGGTGGGCTCAGCTCTGGCTCCCACAAGGTGTCCCTGGGGCCACGGTGCACCCAGGCCAAACTGTAACCCCAACACTTAACCTCCTGGGTGCTCTTCTGCCATGCAATATTTTTTCATGCAGGAAATGAGAGGCAAAACGCCAATTTCCCCTTCCATGCCCATGAGAGCTCTTGCCTCAGCTGTGGGGGCTGCAGGAGCCCCAGGGTGCCGGCAGCACCCAGGTTATTTTGCAACTGGGGCCACCGTCCTTCAGGTGCCGGGAGCCTCCCCGGGTCCCTGGGGAGCAGCGGGGTGTGGAATTTTGGGGCGCAGAGCCCAGGAACTGGCCCAGGGCCCTTTTCTCCAGCAGATGGAGGTGTTGCTTTGCTTCCACCACCCTGCAGGCTCCCCAGTCCCCATGCTGGGAAGGCTGGGACTGGGGGCTGGCATGGGGGCAGGCCAGCTGCTGAGCCTGGAAGGAGGGAAATGGGGGTTTTGGGGAGGTGAAGCAGCCCCTTTTCTGGGGACACAGGGGCAGATGGTCCCCAGCCAGCTGGGCAAGGGGACACCGGGGTGGCCAAGCGCCTTGTGGGCTGATGGCAGCTTGACCAAGGGCAGGGATGGCCTTGCATGGGGTAGCATGTCCCCTGGGGCTGATGGGCGAGGACCGAGAGGGTCACTTCAAGAAGGGACACCCCACCCCAGCGCCACTGGCTCCTGCCCCTTGGCCCTACTGCAGTGCCCCTCCGTGCCTCAGTTTCCCCAGCCAGCCAGCTGCGGTGCAGACCCCCTGTGCCTGGATTTCCAGGCTCATGGGAGAGGTTTGGCCACGCGTGTACATCCATGTGCACACACACCCCTGTGTGTATGCAAACCCTGTTAACACCTCTTTGTCCCCCCCCCCCAATTTTCCCACAAGCAGGAGGTGAGGTGCTGCCTTTGCACCCTTCAGCTTAAGGGCATACTTATAAATACTCTATTAATAATTAATAATAGATTAATAGCAGTGGCAGTTTGTTAACACATGCGCATTAATCATTTATTAGTTATTAAGACGGACTTTTGTACCCTCTGAGTGTTGGTTTAGCGTCGTTTATTAAGGGGCTTGCAGGGTGGTGATGGGCTGCAAGCCCCCAGCCCAGCCGGGCGCCGCTGCCCAGTTTCCAGACATCAATTTGCTTCCAGTTCGTTTGGCACACGCGGCTGAATCTAATTTCTAAATGAGGTTGATCAAACATCATTAAACCACTGGCTGGACCCTGCTCTTTGGCATCTAAAGGGTCCTTGCCTGCTCTTCCAGCTTCACCCAACCTCCAGCCTTCCCCGTTCTCCCAGTCTGGGCGTTTCCTGCTGGTTTTCTGGGATGGATGATCATCCTAAACTGAGCTCTGGGGGTTTAACATCTGCCTGAAGCCCGGGACGCCTTCAGGCTGGGCTGGAGCAGGTCTGGAGAGCCCCTAGGCACGAATCCTGCACATGGTGCAAGCGACTCTGACTGCCCTTTCTGGGTGCTGGCTCCACTCAGCCCTGCTCAGGCTTTCTCTGTTGACTTTGGCTTCTCTTCTCTGAGCTGCACGGAGAAGTAAAGGGGCAACAAAACCAAATGAGCCACAGAAGTCCTTTTTTTTTTGGTTTTTTTTTTGTTTGTTTTTTTTGTTTCTTTTCCCCCCGCAAATACATTTCACATGCTTGTTACATACAAAACTGTGCCAGGGCTGCACTGCCCAAACCTGCCTTCGCTCCCGGCTGCAAGGGTCCATGCCTGACCCCTTTCCCCACCCCCCCAGTAAAAAAAAAAAACCCCAGACACTGAACAAGGGCGTGCAGGCGACGCCGGTAGGACCCATGGTACGACACGGCATGCATGGCTCGGGGAGCGAGGGGGCACCGGGCATGCGAAGGGGCCGAACCCATGGCCAGGGATGGATGGGGAGAGACGGGCAGCACCCCCCACCCCCAGATCAGGGGCCGGATCCTGGCCATGACCGGCTGCAGCCCAGGGAGCACCCAAGGGAGGAGGGCTGGGTGCTGAGCCCACCACCTCCTTTGTCCCTCTCCCCGCTGGGGCTCAGCCAGGGGCTGAGGAGCACCCGATGCCCATGGGTGCGAGAGCAGGAGGGGGGCAGTGGGACAGGGTGCAGGGGATGACCCGAGCAGCCGCTCTCACTTGTGTCCCACGCAGAAAGCTCACGGAGGTCCAGAGCCCCAATCCCTCGGGAGCTCCTGCCTCCAGCTCCCGAAGCGAGCGTGCCCAGCCTGACCACCATCGGCTGGAGAGGGAACATCCAGCTGGGAGAACTTGCCCGCAGGAATGGGGACAGAGGTGGGAACCCCTGGGGGTGCACACGGTGGGAGGAGGAGGAGGAAGAGGAGGAGGAGGAAGCTATGGGCTCTCTGGCCCATCTAGGTCCCATCCAGGCTCTTCCCTTCCAGCTGGGCCAGCTCTGCGGTTTCTCCCACCCAAACCCCTACGCCCCGAGCCGAAGCTAGCAGTGCCCTGGGCAGGGGTGGGAAGGGAAGCTTGGGGACCGTCCCCGCAGCAGCAGGGAGTGGAGCCCTGGACACCGACCCGTAGTCCCCAGCACCGGAGGGTGCAGGATCCGGGCGAACGCGATGGAGGTGCCAGCCGGGATCTTCTCCCACGTTTGCTTTTGCTGTTTCTTCCCGAGCTGCTTGTCCCAAGCCTTTCTCTCCTCTTTGTTCCTGGGCTGTATGGCCTCCCTGCACAGGGCGAGCCAGCTCCTGCTCTCCCACAGACCTTGACTTTGCAAGCCAAAGAAAAAGGACCCCAAAGTGCCCTTCTCACCCCTACGAATCCCAACCCCCCCCACTCCTTCACCCCTGCTGCTGCCCTGGTGGCCTGGGCAGATGCAAAGACGGGGCCTTGCATTGCCCTGGGGCTGCTCCTCCTGATTTTAATGACCTTGACCTCATTTTGCCTTTTTTTTCCCCCTTTTTTTCTTGCTGACACCTCCTCAGAGCCCGGCCTTGGGAGGGTTATTATTGCTTGAGCAGGAGCATCCCCGGGCACCGGCATTTGCAGATGCCGTGTCTTAAATCCACCGATGGGAAGCTCTCAAGGCACGGCTGTGCCTTGGGGTCTGGCCTTGCCAAGGGGCTGGGGGAGACCCCCATCTCAGCACAACCTCCCCCAGCGCCCCAAGTCCCGCATCGCCCCGGAAGACTTTTCTCTTGGAAATTCATTTTTTTAAAAAAAAAATAATCCTTAGACCAAAAAAAAACCCCAAAACCCCAAGAAGAAGAAAAGAGAAGAACCATAAACAACCACCAGGAAAGTTTTCCAGAGAGTCTCTTAAAAAAAAAGGGAAAGGGGAAAAAAAAAAGGAAGCAGTTTTTTTTTCCCAGGCCCAAATGCTGCTGATCTCTTGGCTAGAGAAATGCATAGTTGGTAGCAAAAATGTCGGCTACATTGGGAGCCTCTGGAGCCAGGGTGACCCCTGAGCCATTGCGCCCCGAGGGCTCGCCACGGGGCCGGGACAGCTGGGGTCATCGCTCCCCGTCCCTGAGGTCCATGTGGTTTCGACCCTGCTGGCCTGTGGCACCTCCGGCGTGTCTGTGGCCACGTCCCAACACGGCAAGATCCCACCGCCAGCCCCAGGACGTTGTCGGTGCTCCCACCCCCCCGCCGTGGCCCTGTCCCGCCGCGGCCGTGCCCAGGGCCAGGCAGCAGACAACGGTTCTCCTCTGGGAGAGGCTCAGATCATCTTCATGTTGAACTTCCTGGCTCCTCCTTGGCCAGTGGTGGTGGTGGGACCGTCCACCTTGCGGAAGGAGTACTCCACTGAGAAGTTGTTCTTGTGCTGCCCCCGGCCCCGGCTCCAGACGAAGAGGAGGAGGAAGCAGAAGAGCACCACGCCCAGGAAGGTGATGCAGCCCATGGCTGTGGAGACCAGGATAGTCTTGAGGTCCAACGTAAACTTCAAGAAGACTTGAGTGTCATTGTGGGAGGTGTCGTTGAACTCGCTGAGGTACAAAGTTCGGTTGGCGTAGTGGGAGCCGTCAGCTGGCCGTCCCTTGACCGTCAGAGTGGCGAAGTAGGTGTCGTTGCCCCCCGCGTTGCTGGCGATGCAGATATAAGTGCCACTGTCCTGCACCTGGGCGAAGCGGATCTCCAGGGTGCCCCCGGGCAGCACAGTCGCCCGCCCTGTGCTGCGGGTGGTGATCATGCGGTGCTGGGGGGACACCCAGGCGATGGAGGGGTCTGGCTCCCCGTCCGCCCGGCAAAGGAAGGAAACAGACTGCCCTTCCCGGGCCGTCACGTGCTGCAGCTTCCGATCCCTTATCTTGGGCTTCTGGCAGGTGAAGTACTCGAAGAGGATGGAGTCTGGGAAGTCGCGCAGGGCATTGCCCTGGATTTCGGGTGGTGAGGAGCACATGGGCTGCTGCCCGTCAAAGTTAAGTGTCTTCCGTCGCTGCAGGATCCAGAGGAGGCGGCAGTCGCAGGCCAGGGGGTTCCTGTCCACCCGCAGAGTCTCCAGCGTGTTGACGGAGTGGAAGGTGCTCTCCTCCAGCGTGGAGAGAAAGTTGCTGGAGAGGTTCAGCAGCCGGATTTGTCTCAGGCCGGAGAAAGCCTGTGGCTCCACGGACACCAAGAGAGCACCCACAATGTGGAGCTCCTGGAGCCGGATGAGGTCTTTAAAGGAGCCCTTCAGCACAGTGCTAATGGGGTTGTAGGACAGGTTCAAGTACCGGAGGTACACCAGGTTCCTCAAGGCAGCGGCGGGCACGGCTGTGATGTTGGTGTAGGTGATGGAGAGTGAGGTGAGGTTCAGGCCCTGGAAGCTGGTGGGGGAGACGTCTTCCAGCAGCGGCCAGTTGTCAATCTCCAGCTGCAGGAGGTTGTAGAGCTTCTTGAAGTTTTGGTCCTCCAGCGCGGAGATGCTGAGGTGCCGGAGCCGCAGCACCTCCAGGTTCTGGAGGTAGGAGAGCGACTCGGCCGAGATGGAGGTCAGGTTGCACTTCTCGATGGTCAGCTGCTCCAGGCCAAGCAGCCCCGAGAAGGCCCGCTGGGAGATGTACACCAAGTCATTATCGCCCACCTCCAGGCTCTTCAGGTTTCGCAGGTCCTGGAACATATAGTCCAGCAGGATGACAAGTTTGTTCTCGCTGATGTCCAGGAGGGTGAGGTTGGTCAGCTTGGTGAAGACCCCTGGGGGGATGAGCTTGAGCTGGTTCCCCCGCAGCCGCAAGGTCTGCAGGTTGAAGAGGTTGCTGAAGGCGCCCGGCTCCACATTGGAGATGATGTTCTCGCTGAAATCCAGCTCCTCCAGCAGCGGGTACGGGGAGAGGTCCCCCGGGTTCAGGCAGCGGATGCGGTTCTTGTTGAGCTCTAGGATCTTGGTCTCGGTGGGGATGCCCTCAGGGATGGAGGTGAGCCGCTTGCGGTGACACACCACTGACTTGATCTGCGGGGCGCACTCACAGCGGGCAGGGCAGGCTGCCACCCGCGGGGGGCTCGGGAGGACCAGGTGGAGGACCAGGACCAGGAGCCAACATGTCATTGTGTAGAGCATGGTCTTATGGGCTCACTACCATTCTCCCATGCGCCTGGAAGGGAGAGAGACGCGGAGTCAGCGGCAAGCCCAGGAGAGCCTTACAAAGTCTCACCCAGCCCCAGGTCACCCATCTGTGGGTCGAGACTGGAAAATGCTCCCCAAACCACAGCCCAAGGCCCTGATAAGGTCCCAGCCCCTCGCCCCCCCAGGAGACCCTCCAGACCCCATTCTCAGCACCAAATGTGTGACCCAGTGACAGTGCCTTGGGCAAACCTGGGCTAAACAAGCCTCGCTGCCTGCACACACCGGTAGGAGAGCAGGGAAACTGAGGCAAGAAGAGATACGGCTGCAGACCCACATCTCAGCCTCTGCCCCCCCCACCAGCTCACACCCGCTCCGTGCCACTGATGGTGCACACATAGGGGACTGTGAGCATGAGCGCCCCCCGGATAACGGGGGACACAGACCCCCCCAGGGCAGCACAGGAGCAAAGAGATCCAGCCAGAGGCCTTGCAAACTCGTGATGCAGGTGGGGATGCCACATCCCCTCTGCTCTCCGTGTGGCTGCAGCGAGGTCTTGTCCGCTGGCACGAATCCTTCCCAGGCCCCGGGCTCGGTGAGGTCCTGGAGGACAGGGGACGCTCGGTGCCACACGTAGGGACCAGCCCTCCCGTCCCCAGCGTCGCCCTCTTGGAGCGGAGATTAAGGAGGCTGCAGGCACAATCTTCGTGGATGAGGTATTAACGCCGACCTCGCGCGGCGCAGCGCCCTGGCTGCCCTCCTTTCCAGGGATTAGCCCTTTGCCGCCGCTTTCCCTTTCCTCTCCTTCCCCTTCCCCGCTCCCTGTCCCCTTCTGTGCCCCAAATCTGCCGGGCGGCCCCCACGCCTGGAAACACAGCTCCCAGCACCCGTGCCAACTTGTCAGCTGTCTTTCCATAACGAAGCGCTGTCATTAACCTAATTACGTGGCAGAGCTGCTCGGTCAGGGCGCTGTGGGGTATTTTTGGGGCTGGCCAGGGACCGTGGGCAATTTGGGGGGGGGTACTGAGAGCAGTGCCAGCGCCTCCAGCCACCCCTGCAGAGGTGCAGTGAGCGGGCAGGTCTCAGCCCTGCGCTGGGGGGTGAAAGGCCCAAAGAGAAGAAAATATCCCAAATGAGCCGACCGATGTGACCTGAATTGGTTCAACATCTCCTGGGGCTGGGTCCTTACCCCAGGTCCCCAAAGCAGCGGGGGGGAGAGAGCTGGGGCAAAGCATCACGTTAGGGACAGGGTTTAGCGGTGGGATGGCAGGGGTAGGGGAACGGTTGGACTTCATGATCTTAAAGGGCTTTTCCAACCTAGATGATTCTATGATTCTATGATCCCAGCCAGCACCACAGAAGGGCGCGCCCCAAAGCAGCGCAGGGGCACCAGCCTGGCACGCCTGCCTCTGCGGGGAGATGCTCCCCACATCTCCACAGCCTCCTCCTCCTCCTCCTCTTCCACCTCCCAGTCCTCCACCTCCTCGCTGCCAGGATTTATTTGCTTTGTACCTTCCCAGGAGTCTCCCGGCCGCTGCACCTCACGGGCAGGAGGCAGGAGCATCCCTCTCCCCACCAGCTCCCTGTCGGCAGCATTTATCCGTGCCCTGGCTGCCCTCGCCGCCCTGGCCCTGCTCCTCATGGCAAACTCCACCTGCCCGTGGAACATCACCACGGGCCCCTGCCTTTGCCATTTCCCAAATTTTTAATAGCCCAGCATGGCCAGACCAATGGCTTGAAGGGGCAGAGGGGCACCGACCCCTCTCCAGCAGGGGGGGCCATGTCCCATCACCCCCACAGCACTGGGACAAACTGGCGTACCCCACCCAAGGGGGAGCTTTCTTCCCTTCTGCCTTTGGGGAAACCCAAGCCATGGCTCTGGGGAGTGCTGGACCTTGCCCAGGGTTTTTTTTGGCCCACGCGCCCCGTGCATACTCCCTCTGGGCCTGTTGGGGACCCAAAAACTGCCCGTCGGAGCCCGGCAGGGCACGGGGAGAGGGGACGGGATGGGCTGGCAGGACATGATGTCTGTGGCTGCTCAAGCCCATGGTGGTGCTGCTGCACGTCCTCACCACCCCAAAACTTCAAAGGCCGGACTGAAGGTGGCTGGGGCTCGGTTTGGGGGGTGATGGAGGGAGAAAGGAGGAGCTGCTGCTTGTCACCAGGATGGTGGGAGCTGATGGGGCAGGCTCGCCACGGGGAGAGGATGAGCCACCACGTTCCCACCCCATCCCTGCTCCTTTCCTAAGGGACACCATGGAGGAGAGAGCACCCAGGGCCATGGGGCCGGTCCCCATCCCGGGGTTCCGAGTCACCCCCTGCTTCCTACCAAGTTGCTGCCCTTCACCCAAACCTGCCAGCCCCTCTGCTCCCAAAGCCCCCCCTCTCTCCCACAGCATCGCCCCCCCCAGCCTCCCCCAGCTGCCCCCCGCGCCCGTCCCGGCTGGCTCTGTCCCTCGGACAGGACTGAAGGAGCCGGAAGGTTTTCCTGTGCTCCCGTTCCCCATCGCCCCCTTCCCCGTCCTTCTTTGCACCCCCAGAGCGCTTGGCTCAGAGCAGCCCGGCCCCGGGGTCAGCACCACTGGGGGGGATCAGCACCCCGGATCCCCCCCCGCCGGAGAGGGGACGCTGATGGAGCGGGGACCGCAGGAGCTGGCCCATCCCTGTGCCTCTGCCCAGCGTCTCCTGCACCACAGGGCCACCGTGCTGATGAAGGACACCAAAGGCTGGTGTCACCCTCCCTCCTGTCCCCGAGGGGCTGGCAGTGCCTGGGAATGGCCTCGGGGGGCCGGGGGGGGCTCCTGACCCTCTCTGCGCCCACATTGTGGGGAAGGATGCAATCTCCACGGATAATTTCCCGGCCTGATCCTGTTACCCAAGCTGAGTAATTCTCTGGCAATAAACCCATTGCTCGATGCAATTTAAGAGCTGCAGGAGATTATCTTCTACAGAGTCTTTTTTTTTGTGTGTGTGTGCGTGCGTGTCTTAATTTTGCCACATTTCCCTTTTTCTCCCAAGGAATCAAACCACAGCCTCCGGGAGGGGATTAAGCCAGGTGGGATGCAGCATCGGCTGCCTTTGCTGGGGGCAGCGGGGTGGGACCAGAGACCCCACTGCTGCCCCTGCCAAGGGTCCCAGCCCCTTCCTCCCCCCTCCCCAGCCACGCACCCCTCTCTCCAGCGCCGTTCCGTCCCCACCCGTTGCACCCAATCCACCCCCCATGTCCCAATCCCCCCATGTCCAGCGACCAGGGGTCCCCAAATGCCACCTGGGGGTGTGGCTGGAGCTGCTTGGCAGCCTCTGCCTTGCTCCCAGCCGTGCCAAGAACCGTTTTGCAATCGGCTCTGCCCGGCTGGTGGCCTCGGCAACCTGAGCTGGCCCTAGGGTGAGGGGGGGGACAGCTTTGCTTGGTCCCCCCGCTTCAGAAGGCTCCGCTCCTGCTCTGCTGCGGGTCTGGATGGGAAGGATGGAGCCAGGCATGACCTGCAAACCCACAGGAAAAAAACCCTCCCGATTTATTGTGACACTTATTTATTTTATTTAGTGTCTCTAAGGCTATATAAATACACCCAGGCACCACTGCCAGGCTAATGGTCTCTCATGCTTGGCCTTATCCTTTGCCCATGGACGCCTCCCCCCAGGTGCTGGGGGGAAACTGGCCCCTTCCCCTCCCCTGCCCACGGCCGCCGTGCTCAGGCAGCCCAGTCCCACACCAGCTCCCCACCGTGTTCATTATGAATGAGCCTGGGGTAACCCAACTCCACTTTTGGTTACTACTTTGGCCACCTGATCCCCTAAGCAAAGGTACAAACCCGCTGGCGTTGTTTTACCCAGCAGCCAGGGGGCAGGAGCCACAGCCCCTGGGCTTTCCTTCCCGCTCCGCAGCCGGAGCAGAGCATCGGCTGCCCCCGCTGCCCCACAGCCCCCACCCATGGGTGCCCTGGTGGAGCTGGGCACAGCCCCGACGCCCTCAGCAAACCCCATAGGTGGGGGATTAACAGGTGCTGGATGAGCCCCGTCCCACCAAATCCCATAGGTGGGGGATTAATGAGTGCTGGATGAACCCCTTTCCAATGAACCCCATAGGCGGGGGATTAATGGGTGCTGGATGAGCCCCGTCGCACCAAACACCATAGGCAGGGGATTAACAGGTGCTGGATCAGCCCCTTCCCAACAAACCCCATAGGCGGGGGATTAACGGGTGCTGGATGAGCCCTGTCCCAACAAACCCCACAGGCGGGGGATTAAGGGGTGCTGGACGAGCCCCTTCCCAGCAATCCCAGGCAGATGAGAGCTCCAGAGCAAGGAGTTGAGGTGGCCGAGGCCAGCTCTGGCCCCAGGACATCCCACAGAAGCCACCCCAGCTTTGGAGACCCCGTGTCCCCTGCAGTGACAACCAGGGCCCCACGGTCCCCATCTCGCCTGGGCAGAGCCGAGCCCAGAGCTGAGCCCAGAGCCAAGCCGAGCCGAGCCGAGCCGAGCCGCACGGTTTATTAATAGCTCATTACTCTGATAATGCGGCGCTCTCCGGGGCTCGCCTGGTCCCTGGGGAGCGAGGCCAATTAAGACTCTACATGAAGGCCTAGATAGCGGCTCTTCTTCACATTTAATTTATTTTTAAAAATAACACGCCTGCTGCATGCAGGGCTGGGGAACGGAGCCAGGAAAGCCTGAGGCTAAAGGGCTGCGGCAGGGTGGGGGGGGAGCGGAGCAGCCCACCTTTGGCCACTTTTGGGAGCACCCCACTCCTTCCCTCCCTCCCCACCAGGATGCGTGGCCACCACCGAGCCCGTTTTGTCCCAGCCAGCAGCAGCATGGTGCCTCCTGGCAGGCATGGAGGAACCGGCGGTGCTCTCCGATGCTCAGCCACCGGCCGACCTGGCTTGTGGGGGGCGGGGTTTGCTCTCTCACACCCCACTTCTTAGAGAAGAGGAGGTGGCAAGGTCTCTTCCAGACCCTTCAAATGGCTCCAGCTTCAGTGGCGCATGCTTGGCGCAGACAGCACCTCCGAGAGCAATCGCTCCTCGGTCGCTGTTTCTCCTCTTTTCTGAATAAAGGCCAGAAAATAAGCCAAGGCTGACTTTTCTACGTTCCCCTCTTTTGACATCGCCCAAATAAAAATACTTCCATCAAAGCAATGTCTTGTTTTATTCTTCCATTGACTTGCAGGATGCAAAATAGTCCTTGCTGAGACCTTCTCCTTCAGGAACCCCACCGCTGTCTGGGGAGGCCAGAAGCACCCGGGGGACATTACGTGCTTGGGATAAGCGATGCTCCTCCACTTTTCCAGGGCAGAGTGGAGACCCCCAGGTAGGGAAGGAGCAAATGGGGCAGAAAGCGATGCTGGGACCCCCAGGTATTTTGGAAAAGCTCATCCTTAAAGCATCGGTGGCGGGGGGGGGGGGGGTAATATCAGCACCCCGATGCACAGGCGACAGGGAGGTGGCAGTGCCAGCAACTCATGCTAGTATGTCCCAAACTTGGCATGAGGCAGGAGAGGGCTCCTCCAAACCCCACCAGCAGCCAGCTGCTGGAAACACCCCGAGCCCTGCCCGTCCCAGCTGCCCGCCCACGGCTGCCCTCGCTCCCGGGCTGCTCTCCCCAGCCTGTGCCAGGCTCTGTGCCAGGCTCCAGGCAGCGCCAACCACGGCTCCGCCACGCAGACGGTGGCACCTCGGCGCTTGCCGGGGGCTGTGCCAGCACCCCTGCAGGCACCAGTGCCCCGCTCAGCCCCCACGCTGGGGCTTGGGCTGGATTTGGGGGCTGGACGGAGGGGCCGAGCATCCCCTGCCAAAGTGGAGTGGTATTTTCCCTGGCATTTACAGCTCGCCAGGGCTGCTCAGGGGAGGGTGTTGGACTCTCCGTCAGCACGAGCTGTGTGCTCCCCAGTCCCAGGGTAGCAACTAGACGAGATCTCAATTACCAGGAATGGGAATACGGCTGCACCAAGCAGGCTCGATGGCTCGTCTGGGACTCAAACCACCCAGAGCTGCTGGCAAGGGCTTGGAGCGGAGGATGGTATTCCCAGGGGGGTTGTAGAGTCCTCATCCCTGGGGGTATTTAAAAGAAGGATAGATGAGGTGCTTAGAGACA
>BOSO01012175.1:22052-63066 GCA_018403395.1 Gorsachius goisagi | reverse complement strand
ATCCCTGGAGGTATTTAAAAGAAGGGCAGATGAGGTGCTGAGGGACAGGGTTTAGTGGTGGGATGGCAGGGTTAGGTTAAAGGTTGGACTCGATGATCTTAAAGGGCTTTTCCAACCAAAGTGATTCTATGATTCTATGATTTCCCTGGTTCTGCTTTGCTTCTTGCTATTGGCCACTGGTCTAAATTGGGCTGGGTGAAGGAGAGTGGCTCTACATTTTTCTGTTCCTGATGGCTGGGATCGTTAAAAATCCTGAACTCTACCATGCACTGGACCAGCCCTTCAGACGATAACCTGCTTTACCACCAGCCTGCGACCCAAATTTATTGGGCTGCAGCTAGGAATCTTTCTCTTTGATCCATCTCTGCTATTAAACAGCTTCAGATAAAGCCGCAAAGCTGATTTCTAGGAAAGGAAGCCAAACAATCTAAATCTTGGAGCTGAACAGCAGTGGGGAAACGATCTTCAAACCCCATCTCCTCACTAGCTTCAAAAGCAAAGCAGCTCAGTTTAGCACAGTACATGGCACTTCGGCAATGATTAAAGTACCTGACACGTGCACCTTCTTCATCATAGACCCCTCTGCTGGCAGGGTGCCAAGTACAACAAACCCAATGAAAAGCATCAGCCTTATCATGGATCTAATTGTCATTGTCTCGTTTCCTGAACAAGAAGAGCGGCAACAAAACCAGAGCCTGGAGAAACGTGCGCATCCTCGTACAGAAATAACCCCCTGCGAGCAAACTGAAAAGCCGTGGAGGAGCCAGCCTACGAGCTACAGACGCAAAGTGCCGAGCGAAGGAGATGATAACTGGCTGGCGAACGCTGGGAAATAATACCCTAAAATCCTTCTGAGCCCATTCATCACCCCGGCTTCGGTGATCATCTCAGCAATAAATTCCCTTATCGTCCTATTGGAATTTGACATTAATGACCTGCCTGTTATTTCAGAGGGAGATGGACTGTAACCGGCGGGTAATTGGTAGGAAAAATTGCTGGTTATAGTAGAGATCCGATACCGTTGGAGTAGTTATACCACAAGAGAGGGAGATTAGGGAGCTCTGTTTACCACAAGGGGCTTATTCGTCCTGAATAAATGCATTAGCTGCCCAGAGCCTTCCTCTTACACCCTCATTCCCCTTCAGTGCCATAGTCACATCAGCACAAACCAGTTTTTTCCCAGTGACAACTGGTATGAAGAACAGCAAAGACACCGCGCAGCAGAAGCTGTTGTCAGTGCACAGGTGACTGTAAAAATGATTAAAAAGTTCTCTCTAAACTCCCATTAGTTTATGCATTCATTTCTGAGTTGTCTCAGGAAAGACAACTGTAATTTCTCAACCATTCACATTACTCAGAATGTTTCTGCAAACACCTCTGGGCTGCAGGATTTTTCACAAGCAACTTCCCAGACTGTGGCTGGTTCAGGTTTTGCTTCTGTTTCTCTGCTGGAGGGACACCACGGGTTTATTAACATTTTCCCTTGCACCTGCAGGTCAACTTCCAGTGCGTTCTGCCTAAATTATAGAGCCCATGTTTGCAGGGAGGCCTGCAGCCTCAACCAAAAATAGGACAAACTGGCTTCTCTAGACCGTGTTGGGGGAGAGCTAGAAGCAAGTCCAGAGGTAAAATCCTGGCTCTGCTGCAATGAATGACAGCTTTGCCCGGACTTGATGGGTTTCTGCCTTTCTCAAAGGTTTCCTGGTCCTCCCCTTCACTTCCCAGCTAACAGGACCAGCAACAGAGCCAGAACATTTTTTTTTTTTTTTTTTTGGTGAACACACCTGCTTTTTAAATTGGCTCCCTGGAGTATTCACAAAAACAAAGCTACAAGGCATGGCCACAGGAGGACTGAATTTGCTACAGAAATACCGGCACGTATTCATAATAAAGCGTCTGCGCTATTCGCCCGGCTCTGACTGTAACTTCTAGTCATCCCCTGCACTTTTCTGGGAAGAAAGAACTGGTGATGGTGGTGGGAAAATTGCTTCACCTGACCCAAAGGGGATTTTGCAATCGCTTTCACTGGAGGGCTGCTTTCACCCCTAGGTATTCCCTATCTCCCCATACCACCCTATGGGCTCCCCACCACTGGAAGCAGCGATAGAGGAGAAGCAATGCTCCTTTTCCATGCAGATTCTCCCTGGAGGGCCCTCAGATGGTGGGGATGGCCCCAAAGCCTCCCTCAGGTGGAAACTGGCTGCAGGGAGCCTGACAAAATTCGTTTTCCAGGCTCTACTCCTGAACGCTCAGTGGTGCTGGCCTGGGTGTGAGCGCAGAAGGGTCAGTCCGATGTCTGTTGATGTCCCATGCATCACCAGGGAACGGTCTGCTGCCTGTCCTCGGCATCACCGCAGGATGTCGTGACTTGGGGACAAGGTACATGGCAGCAACACCCTTCCAAACCAGCAAAGCTACCCAGAAAGGCTGGCTGTGGCTCTTCTCAACTGCTCTTTAAAACAGTGGGTTTTTAACATCTTGGGCAAGAGATGGAGCATCAGACCTCGAAAGAGGGAGTGAAGCTTGGAGGGATGGATGGAAATGTTGAGCTTCATGTTGGTAGCATCTGAGATAGGAGGCTGCAACAGCCCCAGAGCCACAGCGTGCTGCCCTGTCATCCAACCGTCCCCTCCACTGGCTTTGACAGCGGTTGGGAGTCAATTCACACATCTCTGGAGCTGGCGAGAGGGAAGGAACAATCTATGGCCATGCCGCTCCTGGAGACAACTGAGCTAGAAACCTGGAGGCTGGATTTCTTCCCTACAGCTGCATAAAAAGCTGTAGGCTGCAGTGGCAGGAATCGAGCCTGCGAATCCCAGCTCACTGCGCTCCTTTTCACGGGAGGCTCTTCATGCAAAAAAGCATCAGCAGGATGAATTAAATGCCATTGTAGTGGCCACATTCCCACGTGCTCCTGTGCTCTTCTGCTTGCCTCACCAATAAGGAAGCCAAGATTTTTTGTAGAGGCTGTTTTGAAAACATCTAATCGATTTAATTCATAGCCAGAACCCTTTCAGCCCACTTCCTGGGCTGGAACGTGTTTAATCTCTGGTTGCCCTGGGTCGATGGAGATGGTCTCCTCCAGCCCGTTCCCTCTTGGCTGCAGCACTGTGTTTGGGGAATGGGTGGTTGCTGCTGGTCTTCGAGGCCGTGGACAAGAACGAAAATGTTGGTGACAGCCTGAAACAAGCTTCAACTTCTTCTTGCCTTGTTGAAAGGCATGTTGTTTACTGCAGACAAATTGGAGACGAACACGCCACGAGAGTCCAGTGAGTTCATAAAATAAACCCCTGAATAATCACAATACAGTATTCCTTCAAGAAAGGCTTTCTTATCTTGTTTTTTTCCCCTTTCTCTCTCTTCCCCCCCCCCCCTCCCCCCCCCATCTTGGAATAATCACTGCCAGACCAAGAACCTTCAAACAGATTTGTTTGGAGACTTGGCATGAGCTCATGGTAGCTGGAAGCCTTCTTGCTTTCCCTACGAAAAACAGAGCCCGTTTGGAGGGGAAGGAGAGCTCCAGCACTAAAGGCAGAACATAAACAGCGTACGTTGCAAACAAGATGAAAAGTAGAAAGCTGCCTAAAACATCTCTGGCCCCTTCCCTGCACATCTAACAGCAGAACTGCTTTCCCTTTGGCTTGCGATGGCTGAGTTGCAAATGCCGCAAGGATGAACCCGGCAGCCTCCTGCGGTTTGTTCTTTACATGTTTGCAAGGCGGCTTCCAAATTAAGTTTGAAGGCTGTCAATCTTGTCTCAAACAGCCACAGGCAATGACATGTCAGTCTGCGGGAAAGCCTGGGGGTTCATCTCCATCCAACGACTGCTCCCCCGCTGTCCTGCCTGCGGTGATGCACCCGAGATGGAAAATGGGGTGGCGTGGGGTGGACACCTTGGGATCTAGAGCAGAAATAGGTTGAGGGGCTCATGAAAGCTGGTGAGAGGGACCCCCCAAGGGCTGCTGTGGTCTGGAGCAGCCAGGCAGCCCCCCAGCCCTGGGGAAATGCTCTCTGATGCCTGGAGCCGAAACACGGCTGGAGCTATGCTTTGGGATGGGGGTCACAGCCCTGGGGAGCAAAACCCTGCCAAGAGGCAGGACCCCGTGGTGTAGAGTGAGGGGATGATGCTTTCTGAGGGTGGGAAGAGTCTTTCTGCTCAGCCCGGAGGAGAGAGCAGTGGAAATTGAGGATTTAATGTCTTCCTCAGCTGGAAATTTCAGCCAGTGGCAAGAACAATGGGAAGCCCCCCAAACCGAAGAGAACCCCATCCTGAGGGGCTGTCCCCCTAACCAGGGGTAGGGGTGATGCCTGGACAGGAGCTATGTTGGCCATATGAGTCTGGGAGTCATCCTGGTTGTGAACAACACACCAGCCAACTCTTGGTGGCTAACGCGTACATCAGGATGCATATATATATATATATATATGTCCTCCTTCTGAATCTTTCTCTTTATCTTTCTGTCCCAGAAAACATCCAAGCTGCTAACACTCTGAGGAGGATGACGCAGCAAAAATAAATGTTTTAGCAAGAAACAGAGAAATGAGATTTGCATATGTTTTTCTGGGAAAAATATCAAGTTTTCTCTGTTAGAAAACGAATGTGTTGGAAACCGGCTTGTAAAACTCGAAGCCTGACTCAAGCACTGATTTATCACGGGACCGTCACCTACGTTCGTTGTTACTGAGGACTCCTCGACCCTCTGTCCAAAAGGAAAAATTGCTGTTGATATTTTGTCAATGGATTTATGGAAGAGCAAATCCTGGTCAGGGAAGTAACCGGAGAAGCTTTCCCTGGATTCAGCAGCGGGTGAGGAAAGTTTGTGGAATACAGAATTATCCTCTGCTTGCTGCAGAGCTGTTCCCAAGGAGATTGGGAGCACAGTGATAACTGCATTTCAGAAAGCCTGGGGGTTCAGCCTGGCTAAGGGAAAAAATGCTGGTGCCTATGTGAACGCTGCAAACCTGATTTTCCACTGGCACGCCTGAATATGGGCGGTAAATACACTCATGTTGGCACGCCAGGTTTTCCCTTGGATGTTGTGCTACAGGCTCCTTCCACCACAGGTGCTTAGATCTGACACAGAAGCCACCGAGCAGGGTGCTTTGGTGGGGATCAGTGGGATGCCCTCTCCGATGAGCGCGGTGCTGCCCTGCGCCCTTCAACGCTCCGGATGCTCTGCCGAGGCAGAAGAGAGATGCCAGCGGAGACTGCGACCCAGGCGAGACCCAGCCGGTGGGAATTCTCTGTCTGCAAAGCTCCTCGAGCCTGTAAAACTGGGTTGGAAATCTCTTAAGAGGTTTTTGATTAATGTAAATTCCATTTTTTTTTGCAGCAAAATAAAGCTTTGGTTTATATTCACGTCCCCTTGAGGTTTATTCAGCCTGAGGTTTCCTTGCTAAGAAGCAGGCACCGCTCTTCTTTCTGCTTTCTTTTAAGCAGGACAGAAAGCACCCCAGTGCCTGTGTTTCTGAAGAAGCCGAGGCCTGAGCCTGCAAAGCAGAGCCACCAAAACACAGCCTAAGCCATGAGAAGAAGGTGGCAGCAAGCGCTCCAGGCAGGCTTCTGCAAGCTGCAGGAAAGGAGTCGCTTGGAAACTGGGGCAAAAGTTGAAATGGGATTTAATTTTATCTGAATTGATTCATCTGTCCCTAATTAGTAATAGCTTCCCAGTGCATGACGTAAGAATATGCAGAGGGCTTTTTAATGAATAACTTTTGGCTAAGATAAAATATAGCCCTTCTCAGATAGTTCTTTTTATACACCAGCAGAGATTTGTGCAGTCAAAGATGAAAAATAAATGAGATCCCAGTCACACATGTTGAAGACTAAAATCTTTTCGAGAATGGATCCTGTCTTCTTACCAATTTATTGTAGAAACAGTAAGTTTTGCATATCCCCTGATTTAATATCTGCCTTTACGTTTACTGAGAGAGGACCCTTAAGGTCCGAAACCTACACGATGCATGATGCTGTATGGAGGGATAATGCCTAAACACTTGCCCCGACACCAAAGTACTGCCTGTGATCGTTCTGAAAGTCCCAAATCCAGCTGGCAAAAAATGGTCATGTTTAATGGCACTCCAACAACACAAATGAAGCAACTGCTTAAATTAAAAATCCATATTGTCCAATTTTGCATGGCAACAATATGAAGCTGGGCAACGGGCTGATCTCGCTCACCTCGTAATGCACAGTTCTTTCCTTTTCCATACCATTCCTTTGCTCCTAGTCATACCTCCTTGTACCATCCCACATATTTAATCTCAGTTCTCTGTGCTCACACCCTTGAAAGCCTTCCAGGCTGCTATCATGTCCACTTCTCTAACTTACCTCTCCAAGCCAAGCTATACATCTAGGCTCTAATTCTTCCCCATAAACCAATCCCTCCGGGACCCTGACCGTTTTCTGATATTTCCATGAGCTGTGCAACTCCTTGTGGGTTCACTTCTCCTCTCCTAACATCAATAAAAGCCCAGAGGCCAGGGCAAGAGGAGAATCAGGTTTCTAGGTTCAATTTACAACCAGAGAGAAAGACGAAGCTGGGGGACGCTGTACGAGGTCCTCACCGAGCAGTGAGGAACCAGGGCAGGACACGTTGAGCAGATGGTGATTCTGGACTGCAGATGAGGACTAAATTACTGTGTTCAAATCACATCTTTGATACACTTCCAGCTTTTATCAGATGGTTCCACTCAGTGTTTGGCACAGCTGATGCGAAGGGAAGGCCAGGAGAGCAATGAAACAGCGTCAGCAGCTGAAGCAGCCCCAGCGCAGGAGAAGGGCCCCGTCCCTGGGGGTGCTCGTGGTCCTTCCCCACCTCCTGGGCCGCGGCACGCTGAAGTGGGGACTTCCTCGACTGCTCCCACTCTTCCAGCACCTGCAGAGCTTTAATATTTACCCCTACACGCAAAAAACCCCCGGCACCCCGTGAGCTATGCAGCCTCTGTTCCCTCCTGCCACATCACATTGCGAGCAGCTCGCCCAGGCGAGGCGATCGTAAGTTAAAATATCTGGGAGGATTGATAGCATGTGAGCAATTTCTCGGAGTTAAAAGTCTCTCTTCCTCGGGTTTTGGCTTTGGACGACCTGCGCTCCTAATGCACTCTTCACTTAATTCACCCCTGCCAGTGCAAACGCTCTTATTTATGAGGTCCGTAATCACTTTCTATCAACACGCTCTGAAAATCCGCTCCTTCCGCAAAACATTCCTTCAAGTAAATCCTTCCCCATGAATATTCTCAGTACAAGCCGAGTCCAGGGCCCGCTCAGGGCATCGGAGAGGACTTTCAAAGGACTCCCACTGAGTGCAGTTGGCTCAGACCCCAAGTGAACACACATCCACACCCACAAAGCTCTGTTATAAATGGCCTCATACGAGCTGACATGAAGGAAACCAAACCTTCCCCAAAGTCCTTAGGAGGGTCCGTGGTTATTTCGCCATCCTTTTTGCTGCACATGGACCACAGGGTTTTACCTCTCGGGAGGAATCCCGGGCAGCACCACAAAGCACACAGCTGAAGGGCTGGGCTAATTTAAAGTTCTTCCAGAACACTGAGTTTGGTGTCTTTTTTCTTCCTTAACTTAAAAGCCAGAAAAATATCTAGAAATGTCTGCGCAGGAGAATCAATCATGTACAAAGGAACCTTCTGGGTCCCATGAAAGAGCCCGTGTTTTCAGCCTTGGCAGCTTATTCTTCCCCCTTTTGGGGAGGCAGCACGGATATGTTTCCCGTTTGAAATATCTCAGGGGTCTTGGAGCTCATGCTGAGCCCTCAGGAGTAAACGAGCCACTTTTCCCAGCAGCAATCCCAGCCACAATTAAGACATATTTTGGGTTGTTTTTTTTTCAGCACACCCAGACTGGCACTTGGTTTAAGCCAGAGGAAAGCAGAGGCACCGAGTCCGCACCAGAGCAGTACCAACAAATATATAGCATACAAACCCCTTCAGCTCAGAGCTTTCTGCTCCATATCAGCTCTTCCACAGGCCAAGCCGAGCTCTTTATCGGTGCCATTTACTCAGCTGTCAAGTGGGTTCTTTATTCTAAAGCTCCGCAGCGGGGAAATAGGAACCTGCAATGAACTTGCCTCAAATTGAAACAGATATTTAACTAGAATAAACCAGTGGTTGGTCTGAATAAACACTGCAGGCACTTTAGCAAGAATGTTAAGTTGACATAAGATCTGTTGAGTGAGTTCAAGAAATGGGAGACTTTATGCTGAAGTCATAAATCTTCTGGGTTAAAAAGGGGATACTGCTGAGCTCCGCACCTTGGTGCCTCTCTGGAGGAGACCAGCGCAGGAGGTTTGCCGTCCCAGAGGCTGCAGAGCTGGTGGTTTGGGCAGTTAAGGCTTCTTTCCCATCGCCGCTGCTGAGGAGCATGGACTTCATCTCCATTGCTCTCCTCCATGAGCGCTGCAGCTCACCAAAGCCTCTGGCAGAGGGTCGTCTCCCCCAGCTCCGTGACCTGGGGTGTTTCAGGGGGAGCTAAGCCTTTGCTGCTAAGCCCTGGTGCACAAATGTCTTGAAGGCGAGCGAAGCCCTGGGTCTCTGGGCCAGCAATCGCTGTTCCAGCTGGGACAGACCCAAATGCTTTTGAGGGCCAAGGCAGCGCTGAAACCCGGTGGCTTTTCTGGTGGGGCTGTCGCAGGGCAGCGAGGCTGCTCCAGCTTTTGCTGTGTTTGGAAGCCACGCTGCCCTCGTATGACCCCGACATGCTCTTGCCTGTCTCTGCTCTCCTTTCCCTCTGAAACGCAAGGACGGCAGAGAGGGTGGATCTGTGCTCTCTGGGTCTTGGCTCCTGATCGCTTCTGAGCAGCCCCGCTGATCCGAGGGGTGAGTCGGAGCACGTTCCCTCCAGGCTTCCCCATACCACGGGGAGGTGCCGAATTGCCCGCGGGGTGAGGTCCACACGGGGCACCCAACCAATTCCCCGCACCTCCAAGAGCAGGCTGGAAATGCCGATACCCTCGGGTAACTTTTGGCCCCGTGCTGAGCAGAGCAAAACCTACTGAAATCTCACGTCACCTCTCTGCGGTGTGGAGTGCCCCAGCAGAGGGCCGGTGCCATCGGGCAGTGGGCTTGTCAGAACGGTGGCCGTGACACCGATGGCTATGGTCACCGCACCACAGCAGCCGGTCACAAAACGCGGATGGGCTGGGAAGGAGCTGTTGGTTTGGTGGCTTTTTTTTTTTTAAAGAAAACTGCACTTATTAAAGACAGGCTTTCAAAAGCTGGATATCACAGGGGACCACGGCACTAATCTGCCCATGATGGATCGCCTGGGCTGGCAGGACCTGTGGCCTTTGCTCGGCCAGACCTGACAGCCAAATGCCTTGGGAAGGTTTGGACATGACTGCAGTTCTGCCTCCATTCGCAAACCCCGTGTTTTGAGAAAGTAGATCAGAAAGTAACCCCCTGGGGAGGGGGCTGATCTCCGCAAAATGCACGCCACATCCCTCCGTGGTACCTGCAGGGCGGACAAAGCAGTGGTCCACGGGGTGAGAGCTCACCCTGGTAAGTCAGCCTGTGCTAAAGAATCGCAGATGTTTAATATTTCTGGTCCCTGCTCCAAGGAGAGGGAGAGAGGAGCTGCAAGAGAGCACAGCAATATTTTTTCAATACATTCCATATGTTTTCTCCATAAGTCAAGATTAAACAGTGGTGCTGGTCGGAATAGAAATCAGCCTGCCAGCTGTTCTGCTGCCTTGGGAGGCAGAACGAGCCCTAGCACTGGCTCTGACCTGACTCGAGAGTGCATTTCCACGGGGACAAATGGACTTGGCATTTACGCTGGCGCCGCTCTCGCTGATGCCGTTGCCTTCGCAAGAACAAGTCGGCCCCTGCCTGGTGGCAACCCCTGCATTTTGGCGCAGCAGCTCGGAGGCCTCGCGTTCTCCTTGTCCCGCAGCACGGCGTGGCATTCCCAGGCAATAGGAGATGTCCTTCAGATCCCCCCGCCCCGGGCCACCGCAGCCCAGTGCGCAAACACCAACGTGGCACCAGGCCCCCAGCTCACGCCTAGGCACCCGCAGCTGCCTCGAGCCCTCGGTTCTCACCCCTCCCACAACCACACACAGGGGCTGCAAATTACCTTTTTTCCCCTATTTTTTCCCTTTGGTCTTCTCACTCCAGCAGCGGCATTTCAGCCCTGTTACTGTCACCCCTCCAGTTGCTCAGCTCCAGACACTGCAAAAAGCCATCGCTGACGATGGCAGGTCTGCAGGGAGGAGGGCAAACCCGGCGGCCGCAAAGGGAAGGAATTTGCTCTCTCCTGAAGGGCACATTCGGTATAATTACGCCAGCCAACTGTGCACAGAAGTCCTCGGTAATTGCTATGGTAATCATTTCACATGTGTGGTATTTTTTAGGCTAAAGTATAATTACAGCTAATTGCCGTTTGATTTTGTTCTTGTTTATACACCCATTAAAGGAATTGTTGAAATGTCTTTGCTAAAAGACTTTCTTCTTTTTTCTCTTTTCCTCTTTTTCTTAAATCATCCTGGAAAAAAAACGGGCTCATGTTGCGGCACTCAGAGTTCATGAATGGCCATTGCCTCTCCAGCGATCTTACAGCGAAGAGTTGTGTTAAGCCTGCAAGAGCCTGATCTTTTCCCGGTGTTGGGAACTGACAATCCTTGAATTCGCAGAACGAAGGAGAATTTGCAAAGATCTTGGCTGTTTGTTAATGAAACCCTTCTGGGCAAGAGGCTGAATTCATGGGGGGAGATGGGAGGATCTGAGATGTTTGTTGCAAGCAGGAGTAAAAGGTGCTCTTGGCCGGTTGTTCTCGTGATGGAAATGAGTTGTGTTTCTGCTGCGTGCTCCCCGTGGGAAACCGGCCCAGGTGATCAGCGTACCAAAAAAAATGACCTCGGATGGCCTTGTTTTCAGAAGGGGCCAGTGTTTTGGAGTGTCGCCTTTTTTTCCTCTCCCTGTCCTGCATTGATTTTACATTTTGCCCATTTGCCAGAGCCAGCAGAGAGAGAACCGAAGCTGGCGGGGCTCCGCGCAGGCCCGGGGATTCCCTGGGAGCATCTCTTGGCAGGGCTGGTGCCGGTATCATCACCGCTTATTTTTTCTCAGCCCTGGCTTTTAACACAGTTGTCCCTGGACACAGCTTGGAGAGAATTAAACATCATGTGTGCTCAGAATCTGGGGACTTATCGTGTTCTAATTGCCTGCACCGAGGCCAGATAATTCTCTTATCAATTCATCAAAATATATATCGATGTCTTTCAGCCATCCTTCAGGATGGCTTTTGCAGGTTTTATTTTTCTATTGGAAAATGGGCTTTATGTTAAGGTGCTGAGCAGGCTTTGGAAAAAGGAACAGAAAGAGTCAGTTTTCCTGTCCTGGGAGAATCCCCCATCCCTGTCCCCATTTGGAATGAAAAACGAACTGGGAATGATACTAAAAGGTGAAAATATTTTTGACTATGTCCATTGAAATGCTTTAGGTTCATTCAGTATTTGCCAAATAAAACCCCCACAAAACACATGCACACACACACACACCCACACCCCTTTTCTTACTGGGCTCTACTATTCCAGCAGTCATTTTTCCAGGAGCTTCTCCCTTTACTGCCTGATTCTCCGGGGGCCGGAGCACTTGGCAGAAGCTCATGGACATGAGGTGGGTGATGCCGGGTAGAAAAGCTGCTGAAAGAAGGGTTGGAGAGGGACTTTTACGACTCCTTTAAGCACATTCTGGAAAAGGTGCCAGGGGAGCATCTTACCAGGCGCTCCTACCTCACCGAAATGCAATGTTCCTCTGGAGGAAGGAGAGGCCGTGGCTCACGAAGGCTGTAATATTCTCATTCCTGAGCATTGTATCCTTCAGAGGCGACCAAGACCACATGAAAACAGTCTTGACCGTGGTAAGCCACAAGCGATCGCTCCAGCCCCTCCTCAGCCGCCTGCAAAATTCAGGGCAGGGAGCGATCGCAGAAAATGCAGGATTGCGTTGCTGAGGAGCGGATGGAAAGAGCAGGCTGGTGCCATCACAGCCCTTTGCCTTGGAAAATGGGGAGCCTGTTTGCTCTATTTTTTTTTTTCCTTCCCCCCCCTTCTATTTGGCTTCTGCCTCTGCTCTGAGAAGCCAAATTAGCTCATGGTCTGAAGCTCCAGAACTGAACATAAGCAGAAGCAAGATGACATTGGCTTGAAATAGAAGCAGAAATAGAGCTGTTTACCATCCTGTTTCACTTTGACACTTTGAGGGAGCGGGAAACCATTTCAGGGCACTCACACAACAGCCACCAAAAGCACATCTGTGAGCACAACTGCTTCCCATCCAGCAGATGCTCTATGGCTGCTGCTTATATCCACGCCAAAATACTACAGGTGAGGACGTCACCTGCTTCAGTTCGGATGTCCCACCACATCCGATGGATGTTAACGAGATGATTTCCAAGTTGCTTTCCCTGCCCAGGAGATTGGAGCCCAAACCTCAACCAGGAATCTCTCACTGATGCACAATTCGTTTCGGGAATACAAACCAGAGATTGAAAAGCGCAGTATCCCAGCTGACTGCTTATCCCTAATTAAGATCCTTTTGAGCTGGTGACTGCATCTGAAAGCTGCTGCCCCGCTCGGCACCGGAGCCTGCATGGATATGTGGTGTATTTTTAACCAGGCTCTTCTGAGGCCGATAATGATACGGTGGTGCCTCCTCCCTGCAATTTTGTAAAGTCTCGGTGTTTGGAAGATGATTTCAGCCGTGCTTATAGGCTGAACAGCAGGCGGAAGAAGAATGAGCTTTTGATTAAAATGCGTCTAGACAGCCTTCTGTATTTTTAGGTCCTAATTTCGAGGACCTAGGTATGAAGGGATTTACACCATTTCCAAAAATCCGATCTGTTTTTTCTGATGGCGGTAGGACAGTTCTCATGGTCAGCCCTCAATTTTAGCAGCAGTCTCAGGACATTTGGTGTTTTCCTGGTGGCCCCGAGGGCTATGGAAGGATATCTGCTTCCTTTGCTGTAAAAATAGGACATTCTCATCCTTAATGATCCCAGAGCAAATGAGACCTGTAATAGCTGAAGTTTGGGGTGGGGAGGGAAGTGGACTGAGACTGCTCTTAAATGGGTTATTTTGAGCCATCTCATGACCTTTGAAGGCTTCGGGTTGCTATGCCTATGGAGGAGACCTTTCTAGCTTTCAGACCGCTTGTGTAGGTTAAAATGCCCAGTCCTGAGTCCAGGACTGCCAACAGCCTGCAGGCTTTCTTTACCCAGCATCCACCAAAGCCTCTGAAGGGAAACGCTGTCACGCAGGAATGCCTGCCCCAGGGGACTTGATGTGGCAACCGAGTCTTTCCATTTGAAAATCATCTTGTTCCAATTCAAGCCAGGCTGGCAGCATCCTAAGGTTACAGCAAGTTTGCTGCCGGGCCGGGAGCCGCTGCCGGCAGGACGCGTTTTTCTAACTGTGACTCTTTCTAACTTTCTAACTGTTTTTCTAACAGACTCAACTTCAGAGCAATTTACCCTGGCTGTAGGGAAGCATCAGGATCCCAATCAGCCATGCTCCAGGTGGCTGTGACAGCACAGCCCCCACCTGATGAGCGGAGGCGTCGGGGCCGCATACACTCCAGCGCAATTATTGCTGGCACTCAGCTTGATTTGGAAATCAAGTTACCTAATAGCCCTATTATTTAAACTTGTTGAGCAGACCAGAAGTGGAATCTACAGTTCCCATCCACCGACAATCAGCTTGAGTGGTTTTAGCATTTGCACCGCTCGGCCGTGTGTTTGGTTACAACGACCCGAGGCGGTAGGAACTCACCGTCGGACGCAACTTGATTGAAGAACTCCACCGTTACCGGCCCCTCGAATGCAGACACAGTCGATAGCCAGGGTTAATGCTGCTGGGAAAGAGGAGCTGAAACTCTTCAGACTCCGCTAAGAACAAAAAGTGACATTCAGGTGTATTTTGCAGAGGTCTATAGAAAACAGGCTCTGGAGTGTTTGGGTACAAAATTACTTCTGCCAAACCCTATTTGGCCTGCAGCAGAACCCAATTCTGCGAGGCAGGGAGCTGGTGGGGGCAGGACAGCTTGCTCAGCACTGCAGGAAGCAGGTTTCCAAAACGACCGCTTTTGAGGGCTCTCTGGTCTGGTGAACGCAACAGAGGAAAGGGAAGGAGACACTAACTAAGATGTAATTACGTTTAAATTAATTCCAAAAAGGTCTTGAAGGAGAAAATCAGAGAAACTTTTTGGTCCTGTCAGAGGAGCCGATTAGCAATTGCTCCCATGACCAGAAGCATTAAAAAGATGACAAGATAAGAAAAATGAGAACTTCTGTGCCTTTTAAAATCCTTTGTTCTGTTGGGCTAAACGGTTCTTTCTTTTCAAGAAATGCTTCATCCTATGAATGTGTAACCAGTATCAAGAAGAGGATGGCATCGCACATCTGGAATAATGCTTGGTGAGGGCTCTGTGGAGGTGGTGGGACTTGGAAAAGTTCATGAGAAACACAAGCTTGCAAAAAGTGGGTGGGAAAAAGGGTTAGAGATAGAGCAAAGTGGTTTGCATCCAGATCACAGGAACATTTAATGACTCAGTGTGTGCTGATTATTGAGCTAGAGATGTTGTCAACTCCTTAATGATTTCTCCATCCATGGGGCCATTAAGATGGGTTTAATGTACTTCAGGCATGAGTCACTATTCCAGCCCTTACAAGGCAGAGAAACCCAGGGAAAAAGATGAATTGGGTCCTTACTATGCCTGTGGGTGACTAACCCCAGGGACTCTCTAACTGTGTCATCGCAGGGGTATCAGTCAAAGCCAGGATGGGACCCCTCCCAGTGCCACACCACGATGGTGGCTGGGCAGCCTGCAAGACAAGGCGAGGTTTATTTTTGGATCTGGCTCTCGCTTTTGAGGGCCACGATGCCCCCTGCTCTCATCGCCCAGCAGCATCCTAGGCTTCATGCAGCCCAGGACCCTGCCGGTTCCTTGGATGAGAGTTCATTTCAAAGGCAGACGAAGCTTCCCACAGCTATTGTCCTGTGGCTGTCTGCATACTTCAGCCCTTCGCTACCCCTCCTCCCAGCAAGCATCTGATCACAAGCTCTGAACTTCAGCTGAAAGCACACAAATTAAACTTTGAACTAAATAAAAAGGCACACCCCACCACCCCCCCCTCCAACCTGTACAGAAATCTTCTCTAAAAACAAATGCTTATATATTCTAAACTCAAAACCATCTGGGTTTCCAAGCCTCAGGAAATTACAACTCCCATTCTGGAAATAAAATACATGTTTGTCCGTATATCACATTAATTAAAACCCATAATATGGAAAGAGGCTGGTAAAATGCTTTCCTGATGGCTGGCAGATTTGCATAGCAATTTATCATATCATCCATTCCTGCTGCTATTATTATTGTTGTTGTTGTTATTATTATTATTATTTCTATTTTCCTTCATATCAGCTATGCGTAGAAGACAGTGTGTTGTTTGCTGATCAAGAGAGAAAAGTACCTGGTCTCATAGTGATCTGATTATTATTTATATGCCATGTCTTGCACTGGGGCATCCCAAAGCCTTGTAGGCATGCGGACTTACAGATTGCACCGTGTGATGTTAGCGAGCAAGAGATTTTGAATTGAATGATGACACTGATAATTCACAAAACCAAGCTATGACTGAATGAAGAAGACAGCAGATCTCACTTCCAATGTCCTACTGGAAGGGCTGTGTTTATATCCCTCCTCTTCTGTCTCAAGGATGACCTCCCATCTGCCCCTGGGAAGCAGAGGATGGGGAAAGCCCTCAGAGATGGAGTCTGCCCGGTGCCACCATTCCTGCTCCTGAGCCGTGTCCTGCAGCTCCCGGCCCGTGCACAGGATGGTAGGAGATGCCACATCAGAAACATTCCAGCTACTGGGGAAAATGATCTGGGGACTGGGAAAACTGCAGACTTCAGTTGTTCTTCGTGGGTTTTGCATTTTTTCCTAGTGAGGTACAGCGCACAGAAAAACCATCGTACACTATGTGGTCAGCATTTTTACCATAAACAGAGCAGCTGCATATTGTGAAATTATTATTAGCTTAGCTGCCACTGGGAAGCTTATTGTAGCTTTCTCCAACAGGACTAAACCAAACATCCATTGGTGGCACAAGCTCTTGACGAGTCGCGTGCTAGCATGAACGCACGGCGCTCCCGAAATGTGCACTGTCTGCCATCTGCCCTCCCAGACATCGACCCTTCTTCCCTCCCAGACAGGAGGAAAGGAGTCGGAGCAGGCATGCTTCGTCAGAGGAAATTATTTGCAAAGAGATGGGTTGAACTTGTGGATTCTGAGCAGGGTCCAAATTGTCTCAGACTTCAATACATGCCTTCATTCCCCACTTGTGTCAGCCCATCCGAAATTGAGGAAATCGCTGCCAAAGGAAATCTGGATCTGAATTTTGAATTCCAAGCTCTGAAGCTGGCAATATTTTTATCAAGAAATGTGACAAAATTAGGGAAGTTTTTCATGGCCAATTTGTTCTGCCTGGATACAGCTCATGCCACTCAGTGATGCCAACATCAACACGAATTTTTTGAAAGATTATGATGGCATTTTGCTGTGTCTATGCCATGGAAAACAGGCACTACTTTATCAGGAATGGTCTGTAGAAAGAGCACGTAGCAAAGCCAACTTCTCATCCTCATCCAAGGGGCATCAAAACAAAGTTTGGACTGGAAGCAGCTGTGAGGCTCAGCCTGAACCCAGAGTGACCATCCTGCTGTTAGGGGAGGAGGATTTCAGCTTCCAAGGTCCTGCGGGAGGGATACTGCCAAGAAACGTGGCAGTCGGCGGCGGTGAGCTCCCTGCCATGACGCTCTGCCGCAGCGACGGCCGGCAGGAGCGTGTTGGGTCACGAGAGATCGCCACTGGGTGGGAAAATGTGCCCCAGATCCCAGCACCAGTTCACCCACCCCCTCCAGCCTGTGCAAGGATTTCAGGGCTTCGACTCCCTCAGCAGCCCAGGCAGGCTTGATTCTCTGCAATTAACAGCTATGTTATTGTCAGCCAAGGAACTGTATATTCCATAGGTGAAATGCAGGAGATCTGGTGACAGCTACCTCGTCTCACAAAGCAGGGGATGTTGAGTGAGACAAAACATCCCATTCCCTCTCCTCCCCTGTTAAAATAAATGTCATATACTCTGATCGGCCGCTGTGTACATGCACGCAGCCAGCAGGAGAAAATCAAACATCAAAAGGAAAAAAAAAAAAAACCCAGCCCTAACAGGATATTGACATCAATAGGAGTTCTGTGAAGAGAGATGAAATGTAAAATCGAGTCGCAATCTGGCTGATAGAAGTTAAAGATGCCGTTAACCCTTGAGCAGATCTGCTGCTGACATGAAAGGGAGCAGAGCTGTTAAGGCACAGGGCTTCTTGTTCTTACATGGGCGCCTGGGCTGTGCTTTGCTCAGGAATCTGGAAGGAATTTGGCACCCAAATTCCTTGGAAAGTTAAACACGTAATGCCATAGGTTCCTTGGAAATTGCCACTTCTCTTTAATCACTGCTACAGATCCAATGTTTCAATGGGGAGAAAACCAGACTCCTTCATCTTCCTCTCACCGTAGCTTTTCCACTGCTTCTTTCCTAATGGAAAGAATCATCTGTTCCAGCGCTGAGGCAAAAAAAGGATGACAAAGGAGAAAGGGAGCAAAGATGCAGGGCAAAATTTTCTGCCAGGATTTTTAGTTTGGAATGAGAAATAAAAAAAGCAGTAGAAAAAGTTCCTGATGGAAAATTCCTAGCAGCTTTGATGTCACAACCTCTGCCCTTTGGCCACTTCAGCCAAAAAGCTCCTGCAGACACCCCGATGTATTCCCAGCACCGTGGCCTGGGCACTGGGTCTGGATTAATCCACCCTCGCAGAAGCAAAGCTCGAGCTGGGAAATCAGACCCCGACTCCCGTTCTGGGGAGTCAGCAATCCAACTCCCACCAGCTCGGACACCCCAACGACAGCCCCTACCCGCAGACCGTGCCCGAACGGGCCATGAGCTCTATCTGCAACCTGAAATCCATAATGCTCACATGTAGCCTTAGATAACTCAATTTATTTTCTTAACATCCTTTTTATTTGTTTACTTGAAGAAATAATCAGGCATAGAGTTTGTATCAAGGACTGGCTTTTCTCGCACATTTTTATCTGACAGAACAAAGGGATTTATTTCTGCAGTGAAGACACAGCAAAATAACTTGTAAAGGCACACTGTAATTCCGTCGACTTGAAGCTGTTTCTAGCTCTGCAGCAGCCCCAGATAACTTAAGAAGTTCCAAGTTCAGAAGGGATTTTTATCTCACTGCCCGGAAAAGCATCGCCTTGACTTTATCGGTGGAATCTCAACATGAGGTTGTTGTTTAAATAACAGGAAGCAAGAGCAGTCGCCCCGGGTCCAAGTTTGCTCTGGGATTTGGGATGAAAGCCTGGCTATCTGGCAGGGAACCCCTCTCCCCAGAGCAGATCCATCCCACTGGCTTTTCCTTCATGGGTGAATTTGGGAGAGACTCACAGCATCCCCACTGCTTCAGGGGACCTCAGCACAAAGCATAAAGCAAAGCCTTGATGGAAAAAAGCTGAATAACTCCATGCTGAGGTCTCCTGGGCCAGGGCAGGGTGAGCAGGTCCCATCCCTGACACAGACACGTCCCCACCAGGAGCTGGGTTCGACTCTCAGTTGCTCTGCCTGCGCAGCCGGTGCCAGTCGTTAACCAGCACCACTTGCTTGGCCTGAGCTGACCCGGCTGGTACCTGGAAGCAATGAAGCAAAGAGTCCACGAAGGCAAAAGGCTTGTTATTTCATGTGTTTCCACCCCTGAGCAATGCCCCCGTCGCAGACCCGTGGTGGTGTGCGTTCAGGAGGGGAAAGGCACCGTCACTTGGGGTGCCAGCGCTCGGCAGCTCCCGGGGTGCTGGTGCCTGGGGCTCCTGGGGCCGTGGCCACACAAGCCAAACCACTGGTCCTTTGTGCTGCATGCATAGGTGCCTTCAGGGTTTGCTGCTGCTTAACTTCAGGTTTTCAGCTTGCATTTCTTCTCCTGTTTTATAGAACCAGCCTTAATTATTCCCTATTACAGCAGGATTAGAGCAAAGTTGATTAGCTGCAGGTTTTCCTGCATATAAGCTCAGGCAGAAAGCAATTCCCATCCATGCAATGCTGCAGACCTGGGCCTTAGCAAGCATAGAAGTTGAGTTCGCATTTGAACTTGACTGGAGACAGCCCTTTTGGGACAAAAAGCGTGTGTCTCCTGCCAGGAGGGGCAGGCAGGAGGCTGCGGGTGCTCAGCTCCGAGCAGGATCGAGCGGTGGGTGCATTACCAGTCCAGCTCTGCCTTTCGGACACGGGATCCTGGCCATGTGGTCTATCACATAGGCGATGACACAGGACATATGGAGCTGTGTGTTTCAACGTACATTTTCAAGAAGCTATTTAATACATTCCTTCGCACCGAGTAATGCGTTGGAAAGGATCCAGGCTTGGGGATGTTTCTATAAACACATCATCTCTTGCTGCTCTTCTACCTCCTTTGCTGCGAGCTGAAGGATATGGTGCTTCCTTCTCTTGCTGTGGAAACCTTGGATGTCGCTTAAGATCTTGCTGGGCCATTAAAACACAATCCTTCATTCTTACTCAACTTTCAAGCCCGTGTAGTCCACGTCAGAAAATCTCGCAGCCTGTGGTGTTTCATATAGTCTGTGCCTTGAGGAGATGATTTCCTAGAAGCAGCCATCTACTTCTCCAGCTATGAAAACATTCCCAGTACATCCTGTATGTGGAGATGATTATATGCACCACCACCACCCCCCAGCAGATTGTTTTTTCTAGCTTTTTATTTGTTTGAGTTGTTACTAGAGATAGGTGACATTCTCTTACAAAGCTTTTTCAACCGGAAAATGCAGGTTCAAAGATACCAGAGCGCTTTGAAAATGTGCATTGAACCCACCTATTTCATCATTCAGGAAAAGATAAACATTCAAGGTCGCTTTGAAATAGAAAGTTGTTAGAAATGAGCTATAGATCTAGATTTCTATAGAGCCAGCAGGCAGAAAGATATGGTACGGTGAAAATACCGAATCTGTTAGGTTGGGATTTTTACTTAGAAAGAACAAACATTTTAAAGCTTGGACTCAAACCTGGGTGCTTTGCTCCAAGCCAGGCAGATGTACCCCAGTTGGGGAGGAGGAGGCATTCAAAACAAAGTTTGATTGTTTTCCCACAATTTGTAAACTGCCAAAAAGCCAAACCAGCGTCGGTTGGTATAGCCTGATATTCAAACCCACCCTTAATTGACCCTGAAACTACCACAGCTGCTTATTTCCCACAGTGTTTCTATTTTACAGTGGGAGATGGCACAAAAAAGCCTTTCTTGACCATGATGGGCAGGAATCAGCTCCTGTCCCCAGCAGCCAAGGGATACCCGGAGCATCCCAGAGACTGTGCTGGAATTAGGGATTCAGCAGTAAAACTGATTGAAAAGTAATAGTTTAGTCTGTAAAATGCAAACCTTTTCAAGAAAACATCGGGTTTGGGGGGAAAAAATTCTGCAGACGGAGTGTGTGGGGTGGGTCCTGGGTTCAGGGCAGGATAGCCAGTAGAAATGGGAACCCATACTGGGATCATGGGTGAGAGCCACAGTATGTGCCTGGTCCAGGTCTAACCCCCCTCAGGGAGGTCTCACAGGGTCCATCCACCTCATTTTCCCTGCTTGGATGTACTCAGAGCTTGTCCTTAATAATTTGGACTTTATTTTCCTACCAGTTTCTGTCTCTGATCCAGCCCAATCATATCTGGAAAGAGCCTTTACTCAGCAAGTCTCCACTTTTTCTGTGTGCGTTGAGGTTCCCAGTCTCCAGGACGAGGACTTTCAAAGCAAAGTGGAATACAAGAGTTAATTGGAAGTTGCAATGCAGAATGCCCTCCGTGCACACACAAATGACCATCGCTGCTCTGAACCCTTGGTCAAATTCCCCAGGGCGAGCAGCTCGTGCTGATGCTGCACCTTTGCCTTCCTGCTCGTGCAATGGGCTTTGATCACATCCACAATCCTGGCAACTTTCATCTACTAGGGATGGCAGAGATTCTCCCATGAGCCAGTGCAAAGTGAGCATAAAGGGAGAGGGTGACTTCACTGACCCTAATTAAGAATTTATAATTAACACAAAATCTCCGGAATTAATTTTTCCGCAGCATTCAGCTGGCTCTGCTGCACCAGTAACACATGAAGCACCCCTGAGGCTCAGGATTTACCGATGTTATCCTCAAGGAGGGGGTAAATGAAGGCATGAACAGGAAGGATTTGGGCTTCTTGGAAGAGGACGTGGAACTATTAATTCTCTAAATATAGATCATGGCCTGACTCTGCTTGGACCTTTGCTCGTGTCCAGACCAGCTCCCCAGTAGCTGAGCTGCAAGGACGTGGGAGAAGGCATGTCCAATATTTCCTTGCCCTGCACTATCTGTAGGTATCTCAGGAGGGCCCGGTGGCTACTTCTTCCCACCACAAGCCATCACTAGGCACTACTTCTAGGTAGTCCAACAAGCAGAGAACTACACAATCCCTGCTCATTGCTCATTAGGATCTGTTTAATGAGAGTCAGAAGAAATGGACAATAAGTTAGGGTCATGCTTCCGTTTTATTCTAAAATTTCATTAACGTCTTTATACCCAAGCAGAGATAAGCAGGTTCTGCTGTGTTTTACTCTCCTGTTGCAAGCATGAAATATGGCTTTTAATAGATCTTCATCTTTTTCCCCAGAAATACAGACTGAACATGTGTAATCAGAGCAAAAGAGCTGTACCAATAAATGCAGTTTGCGTTCGGAGCACTCTGGAGTTAAATCTAGGGGCTGGATCAAGATATCTCTGATTTTATTCTAAATGTTAATTGGAGTCTGAGAGCTCTTTGACTGAAGTAACAAGGAAAAAACAGTGTGCACAATTTCATACAATTTCCAGAAAGCACTCAGCTTGAGAACTGGCCTCCCAGTTTAATTTATGTTGTGAGAATCCCTCACCGAATAATGCCTCTGTTTCCAGATATTATTAACAGAGCTGGAGTGTCCTTCCATGTGTTCTGGTGGAAAGTAACTATAAATCAAACATGCTTCTGGGATGATTGCAAAACCTCCATGAAACTTGACTCACAGTCTAAAAATGTGCTTATGGAATGGCGGTTGCGTCATGTAGGTGCTGCAAAGCAAACACACATTGGGGAACCTCCTCTCCCCATTGGCACTCTTTCCTGCAGCACGTTGCCACCCGTTTCCTCCCCAAGGGGTTGCAGAACACCAAAAGTGCATCTCCAGGAACTTGCAATGCTCCTTTCCATCTCCGCTTCCACTCTTGCTTTCCTTAGCCCAGAAAGAATCACTTGAGCTGGGATCAAAGAGGTTTGATTCAGCTCCTGAGCTCTACTGCTGCAGTGGAGGAGAATAAAGGAGAAGGGAAGGGAGAGGAGAAACACGTCTGGAGGCTGGTGCATGGCAGCTTGGCCTTCACTTCCAGCGAGCAGCATTCGGAGAGGAAATTGCCTCGTGGATAGCTGAGAGGAGCGTTTCCTCGGGGGGAGAAGTGGGCCTGGACAGGGAAGGGAAATTCCTGAATGCCAAATCAAAAGAATGTGGATTCTGCAAGAAAAACTATCCACTAGAGAGGGGCACGAAACAGCCAACTGCTGGCTGAGCGCTGGGGATGGGCACCGGGGTGGTGGTCCAGGGTCCTGGTGTGGAGCAGGTCCCGGTGGCCATTGCTGGAGCCATTGTGCACCATCTTCCAGCTTCTTTATGATGTGGAACCAGTAGTGAGGGAAAAAGAAAGGAAAAGGGAAAAAGCAAAAGCAAAACAAACCAGCATTATTTTCTGTGACCCTCCTCTGGCCTCTGCTTACAAAAAATCCTGGCATCCATAATGATCAGGTCTTTGATTGAACGACATTTTAATTTGGGATATATTAAACCCGCATGTTTTCCATGAAGGATCTCAGCACAGAAAGGGAAGAGGAGGCTCACAAGAACCTCTTCAGCTTCAGAGTCCCAAGATGTGCCCCAGATGCCATCACAACATCTTTGATAGGCAGGCCAGTTGATTTAAAAGGGGGCAGGGGGGTTCAGCTAATTGAAACCATCGTGTTATGATAACCAAATGTCCTACATCTTGTGCATCTCCCATAGATGGCAATGCATACTGAAAAAAAAGAAATAATAATGCTATGTCCGTTTTGGGGGAGACATCAAAGGATCTCCTGGAAAGAGGAGCCCAGTTGTCCCTTGAATGCATCTGGGCTGCAGACAGCCTCTGGAAAAGCCTATTTCATTCATTCACGAGGCAGAGGAATGCTGTCTGGGTGCTTTGAAAAGTGCATGGGCTGGTTGAGGGAGGGAAAAGTTCTGTGTTGAGGGAGCTGTGGGACCTCAGCATAGCTTTTGTGGCCAGCCATGCCCAGGCCACCTAACCCTGTCTTGGCCTCCTGTTGCAATGGGGTCCTCTGCCTGCGCCCTGCGTTTCGGCAAGAGCTACAGCTGGTGCTGTGGTACCCGAAACCCTAACTGGCGCCTGTAACGAGAGCTACCTGGCAACTGGGGAGTAGGAGACGCAGTCTAGCAAGCACCAAAAGAAATTCAGTGGCATTGGGACACCAAGGCTCCCTGTAATTCTTTGGGTACTCTGGGGTGAACAGTATTCTCCAGACTAATCGCTGCCTTTGGAGAATTAAGCCCCAGGAGCCAATGTAATCCTTGAAAGCATCTTGGCAGAAATGTAGTTCTTCATCCAGACCGTGGCTTCCGAGGTAGCTCTGCCCCCGCTTGCGTTCAGCTTGAATTCGGACCAGAGCCGGTGGACGCAGTGAAGCTTTCTCTGCAGCAAAGGAGATGCTGTCCAGATGAATCAGAATCATCCCAGCCCTGCAAAAAAAAAATAAAAAAATAATAAAGCATGTCCCTCTTGGGATCGCCCCGACACATTCCTCTGCAGCACATCTGCTCCTGCACACCCATCCACCGCTGCTCCCGATCCCACCGGGGCTGCCACCGACCTTCCCTGCTCCCGCTGCTCCCCCCTGACCCAAACGTCTCAGCCCCTCCAGGAGCCCCTTATACAAGGGCTTTTGGCTCTTTTACCAGGGAGGTATCTCCTTTATTTATAAGTTATCACTGTTTCTGCAGTAAGGGCAATGGTGTTGCCCAAGATTCGTGTGGTCTGAAGGAACCTTGCTGTGCCCCTAGAGGGATGGACCCGATTTCCACCCCCAAAAAGGCAAAGAGCCGCCAGCGTAACCACTAACAAAGCTCAGACAACCTGAGTCCTCCTTCCCTGCTGTAATCATGGGACCAGCCCTTTTCCCCATCACAGGATAAATCCCGTCACAGGATAAATTAAAAATAACATTTACATAATTAGCATAAATTGGAAACAGAATATGGCGGGGAAAGGAGAGATTCGTTCTTCTGGTGCAATTTGGCCCTGCTCTGGGTGCCTCCAAGGATGCCTCTGTCCCTTGCTCATGAAGCGCTTTCTGAAGAAAAAGGGGTAGGTTTTGCTGGTTTTGGAAGGCATGTGATCACACCAGATGGTAAATATATATTTTTTCATTCTCCTGGGAGGATGCCCTGAGAATCACCTGACAGGGCTTTATTGCTTTCTTCTGCATCCCCTGGCAAATTTCTGAGTGCAAAAATTCTGTTTTGTTTGCATTTATAATGAGGCATTTGGAAACATCTGCCAATAGCTCCGCTTACCAACCAGACAGAAAGCCCACTTTTATTGACGGGTATTTTAAATAGCAATTAAAATTACAGGCCATCTTCTCCTCATACTTCCACAAGCAGAAATATGGGGTACGGCTTCTAGAAACCCAGAATAACCGAAAGCAGAGCTTGCTCCTATGCGTCGTTAAGCATTACTCTGATGCAGAACATAACAACAACAACAACAAAAGCCTTTATTAAATACGTTACACCGAGAGGATAGTTTTGCTAAACATTTATGAGCTATTGGAAAATTCAAGTCCAGCCCTCATGTTTCATCAGCTGCAGCTAAATGCTTCAGTACAGATGGACAGAGCCCAGATGGCAACCTCGTCTCTGGAATTTGTCTCTGCTCTGGACCATATGCTGCTCAGAAGTAAAAAGGATGCAGAGCTCGCTTTGAAGCTTGGTCCGCGGTGCTCTGCGGGTGGACGGGTGCCACATGGAGTCTCAGACCTTCTCATCTGCATGTGACCGACCTGCGAACTGGGTCCTGGTGACATGGCAGGACGTGGGGCTGGCAGCCCCGTCGCTGCGCGTTCACAGAGACCCATCCTACCAGGGGTGTCCCAGGGAGCTGCGGACATTCCCACTGGGGCTTTGTGGTGCCATTGCTGGAACAGTGAACAAGAGAGATGGGGGTGTCACCAGGGCAAGACAAGCTTTTAGGTATGGAGTTAGAGGAGTCAGAAAGGTTTGGTAGTTTGGGCTGAGCGCTTTCCTGAGTTTATCTTTCTGGAGAATGTGAGAGCTGAAAAAACATCTTCAGCAACAGTCTTTATAGGTCTGCAGCCAAATTTTGTCTCCTCCCTGAAACGCTGCTGCTTTGCATGTAGAAATTAGCTGCCTTTATGCCTTCCACATTCCCATGACATGTTCTTGCTGAAGGTGCCAAGCTTTGGGATGAGTAACATTCCCCAACTGTGCATCGGTTTTATCAGCACCTGGTTAGGCAGTCAGCAGAGTCAGCGTGAGAGGAGGATGAATCGGCCTCCCAGGCTCATGCCTAATTGCTAAGACTTCGTTTTCATCTTGAAGTCCGCTGCCTCTGGCTTGGCGCATGGTGGTAAACTGGGGACAAGGTTGCCTTGGTTCAGCACAGAGGGGGACTTTTAATGAGTCCCCAGATCAGAGAAAGGATTTGGGGATAACAAGATGGAAGAGGGTGATTGATAGAGGCACAAATGGAGTAATAAAGAGATTTAATCAAGCTGTGTTTGCTCCTGGGCACGGGGTGCAGCTCATGGCAAACTCCAGACCTTCTCCATCAGCAGCATCTGCACTGCACCGCTGTTCTTGCAAAGGGGACTGCAGTACAGCTGGGTGGCCTCTGTCCTGCCCCGTGCCACAATTCCCCGGCCCCAAGCCCCCTTCCATGAGCAGGGACCAGACAGGACCTTCAGAGAGTCCCGTGCAATGATTATGTTTCAGAGACATATGTTTTTAAAAGTAGCAGATGTTAGAGAATGCCGCTTGCCAATTCTCTTCGGTTTAACCACTGCTCTGGGAGCTTTCCCCTTATTTATTAACTTTGAAAGCAGGAGCATGAGATCAGCCTTCATGGAGATTACTGATCCCCCTTTTTCATGCTTCCCTCGCGCTACACGACTTGCTCCCCTTCCCAACCCCGTGGCATCACCATGGGCCCTTGGATCTGGGCAGTGAGGGCAGGGCTGGATCCTTCCCTTCCCAAAGTCACCCTCTGCTCCCCGCTCCCTCCACCTCACACTTTGGCGTGGCTCTAATGGAGAAGTAGAGAGGCATTTCCACTGCACGTGCAGCTCGGTGTATCCTTTCCTTAGCATTTGTTTTTCCTAGATAGACACACGTTTATCCACAGCCAGGGCTACAGTTAGGGATGTTAATTTGGCATCATACGTGGAAAGTTTTAGACATCTGATCAGAATCAGTACAAGCTTCTGGGAGTTGCTTGCCAGCTGAAGGAAAGAGGAAGGGCCAATATTAAAAAGAAGCCTTTCCTTAATAAACATAAGTCCTGCAAATATAAACACTTAAAAATGCTGCTATTAACTGTATTTAGAAAGTTCTGGTGAATCAATAAAGCGTGGGGGTGAAAGAGTCAAGCAGAGGCAACGAAATACAAACTTTCTGTTTTTTTCTTCGAGTGCCCTGAGAGATCCAGGCTTTAAAAAGCTGCCTCTCAATCTGCATGTCTGATTTTCTACGTGCAACTTGACTGCATTTGCTTTGGGCCTGACCCAAAGTCCTCCAAAGTCATTGCCATGGACTGGAGTGGTGCTTTCCTCCCCAGCCTTCGTTGCCTTGGACACTGCACGAGCTGCAGATTGCGCGGCCGTTGCTGCAGACGATGCCTCCAGGAGGGGTCGAGCACCCGGTGTTACTCTATGGAATGCCACCAGCTGAGGGCTTGGCAGCTCTTGGTCAACAGTTCCTGCCATACCAGAGTCCAGAAGAGAGGAGATGAACGCTGGTCCTTCCTGCACACCTTTCTTATCCTAGACCAGGCGCCTAAAAAATGGGACCAGAAGGAGAATCTCAGATATGATCCAGCTCCACCCTCACTCACACTGATTTCAGAAGCAGTGGAGGCAGAAACCATGGATTCAGGTGGCTCACTCACCTCCTGAAAAGAGCCGGTGACCCTGGGAGCTCTTTCTTTTTTTTTTTTTTTTTTTTTAATTTTTTGTTTCCTAAGGCACTCAGGGTTTGGCATGCCTAGAACTGCAGGTGCAAAGCTTAGCGGCAGGCTTGCCGGAAAAAGACCGTGATCTTTGCAGAGGGAATTTGGGTGTCTGACCCATCGGCAGGAGGACTTTCCGGAATGTGCAAAAAGCACAGTGCTCTCCAAATCCCGAGCCAATACTCCAGGGACAGCCAGAGCCCGATGCTCTCCGGCATCGGCTGCTGCAATCACAGAGCAAAGCCTGCCTGTCCCTGGCCCCCACATGCTCGTGCTCGCACCCCCCCAGCGCCCGAGCCCTCCCTCCAGGGCACGTGTCAAAAAGCCACCTTCATTTTCCTGACATGCTTTTCCTGCTCCCAGGGCTGAATTAACACTAAATGAGACCCAGATTCCTCTATAATTAAGGGCCTCTGTTCCACATCAGTCTGTTGCTGAAGTTCCTCCTCTATCGCAAGGGAACTTGCCTGTTGCTTCTCCTTCTCCCATCTCAACACCCCCAGCTCCCCCCTTCTCTTTACATCTCTTTGCCCTCTTCCCCTGGGATCCAGCTTCATGTTCTCTCCTCCACTGTCAACAAGGGACATGAGCACGAAGGGCTGATGGGTTTCTCCCACTGCTTCCCCTGTTCTTTGAACCAAGGACAGAGCACATGTTTTTCATGAATGAGAAAGCAATTTGAAGCCATGCAAACAAAAATAGCAACAACCACCAAATCTAACAGAACAACTTGGAAAAAGATGCTTGGGAATGGTCAGAAGTACTTTTTTTTCTCTTTTCCCATGCAAGTTTTATTTCTTTCCAGCCTTTCTTTCTTCCATGCTCTCCAGCTACCAAAGCTGGAGAAATCACTAGAAAGGGTTGGCCCATGGTGGCCCAAAAATAAGTGAAAAACCTCTCCATTTGCAAGAGCGTGCTTCTAAATCCCTACGTTTTTGCACTTTGTGGTGGGACTAGGGTTTGTCTCCTCGGCTTTAGCTCCAGCATATGTGTTTCTGGCTCCCATGGAGGCATCACTGGACAGCCCATGCCAAACAGCGCGCCAGAAACTTGACCTTCTCATGAACTTCAGGGCTAGTTTCTAGTCTGCGCCCAGCTCCTTGCAGGCAGGGCTGTCTGGCCAGTGGATTCTGGCCCTTTTGCATGGAAAATGAGCTGTGTCGGCCGGCATGGCCAGGTGGCTTGCCAGCTGTGTCCCTAGCAGCACTTCACAGCCTCCTCCTGCTCCTCCCTTCCTTGTCCAACCAGTTGCCTCTGCTCACATTCATTTCGCACATGGGTTTGCAACGAGGGGACCTCTGAGAGCGTCCTCGGTGGCCGTGGGCCAGCTGGCTGACCCCCAGCTTTCCCACTGCAGCAGCTAACACACTCCTTGACACAACAGAACTTAATGTACGACTTTTTTTTTTTTTTTTCCTTCTTCTTCCTCTTTCCACAACCGCTCAACTTTTTAGTGACATCTTTCCCCATTTCCCCAGTTTGCAGTGCAGGGTACACGGTGATCCTTACCCTTCCCTCACAGCAGCCGGTGCTTGCTTCGCTGGCAAAGGTCCCACTTGCGCCCGAGCTGAACCCAGCAACACTCCTGACTCAAAGCAATATTACCTACCCCAGCCTAAGGCAGTTTATGCTGATATTAATAACGAGGCATCAAGTTCCAGCACTAAGGATCTGCATTGAGCTCACTGCTCAGGGCTGTAATTGAATTTCCTTGCAACCTCTGCTTCGTTCCCTGGGTTGCCAGCGTTTGCAGGGGCTCCCAAACCTCAGCTGGCAGACCCCACCATGCAGATCCTTCCTCCCTCAGTGTCTATAAGGTCAGGGACAACCTCGCTATTCCCAGACCGCTTCCCTGTTTCTTCTGCACTTACTCCATCAAAGGGAGATCTCCGGTTAAACGGTTCTTCCCTATTAATGAGCCTTTTAATTAGCATCCTTTTTTTGCTAAGTAATTGCTACAGCTTGAGATCCGCATGGGAGATGCAGGACGTGGCAAGGCGGTGGGGGAGCTGAAGGCTGCTATTAATACCTTCTGACAGGAGGAGCAGTACCAGCCCTGGACAGGCACGAACCTGCCGGGGATCGCGGGCTTCCCCTTTGCCACCAGGCACCGGCCGAGCAGCCCCCCTGCCTGCAGCTGCCTGCTGCCTGCCTTGCCATGGGCCACTGGCCGGTGCCAAATTCACTGCACTGGCCTGGAAAGATGTTGCACAGGAGTGGTTTGAGGTGCAAAAGAGGACGCACGTTACCCGCATGAACCGTTGCTTTAGGCAGAGGCCAGCTCAAGCCACAGAAATGAGAAATACCGGCAGAGGGGATGCTTTTCTCAGCAGAATTAGATTGAAGTGTGGTATTCGCACAGCTCTTTCAGGCTCCACTTTAGCTTTCCCTTACCTCAGGGCAGCATGAATAAGGATATTACAGATGACACTGGTCTTCGCTGCACACTTGCGGGAGAAATTTGGGCAAGCGAGTGAGCAGGCATGCCCCAGACAGCACGCTAGATCCCAGTGCTCACCAGGATCTCATCTCATTTACTGGCAGTCTGCTTCTCTACAGGTCTAACCGTACCAGCCCTGCGACAGCCACGCTGAGCTCCTCTCGCCCTTGAGCCAAGCAACTTCTGCTTGCAACGAGCTGCTCAGCACCGCCAGCTTAGGGCTTGGTAGGTCCAAGGCATGCTTTCCCCCAGCATGGCAGTTGTCCTGCCAAATTAGGAAAGCAGCAGCCTGTCCACTTCTGGGAAATGGCTGAAGAAAACTCAGCCAAAGCTGCTTTTTATCTGAAAGAGGAGGATTTGCCTGAAGGGGCTGCTCTGGGGAAGAACAGTCCTTGTGTTGAACAGGAGGGAGATGTTGGGCTTCGGGCAGCAGATACTTGGGAAAGATGCTCAATCATGTACACGGGATGAGGCTGTGGTCAAACGAGCATCAGGGTCTTGGCGCATAGCACTGGCCTCTGTGGAGGCCCAGCCGAGATTTTGCCCACCGGCCACATCCTTCACCATCCACAAACCAAAATGTGCCTCTACCAAAAGGGACAGCAAGAAAAGCCTGACGGACATCATTCTGTCCAGGCTGGCTCCCTTCCCAGGTGTGTCTGGGTATTTCATGTGCAGATCCAAAACTGGATCACTGCAGTTTTGCTATGGCTTCTTTTGAGGTCCCAGCCCCACTCCCCACGTGTGTGCTCCTGGGCTGGTGAAAGGCCATGCCTGCAGTTCAGCATGGAGGTGCAGCCATCCCTGCTCCAGGAGAGGTCCCCAGGCAGAAGCTGGGCTCCCCAGGGATGAGCAACCTTGCAGACCCCAGGCTGCCACAGCAGCCTGCTAAAATTTGCAAGGAAAAGCAGAAAGATGGGTCTGAAACCCCACTGGGAAGCTGGGCCTGGCAGCACTGCTGCAGGTAAAGATCTGTTTGGGAAATTTCCAGCTTAGCTGAATTCTGCTGATGCACAATAAACGGGGACCTTTGTAGCAGCGCTGCCCAAAGCTCTCAGCTTTAAGGGCACAATTCCCCCAGCACCGTGACCAATGTTTCCTCTGACAATACAGTGGGTTCCCCATGAATCCACATCTCGCCCCTCTCCCGGAGGCAGCATCCCCGCAGCCGTCAGCTCCGCTGCTGTTGCTGCCTTTTATCCTCGGCATCCCTGAGCAGAGCTCACAAGTGATGCTTTGTACCGGAGCTAGAAAAAAATAAAAGATGTGTGCTCTAACACAGGAAAGAAAAAAAACCTCATCTCACCCCTTGTGTTTTTCCTGGAAATGTCACTGCCCTTAATGCACCAAATAATTAGAATCACTTCTCCCCTTTTGTTTGCCTTGGCCCTTAGAGTGCACATTGAACAGGCCAACACAAACCTGCGTGCACGGCAGGAATTTTGGGCACAGCCTATTCTGCAGCGCTGGGCTCAGGAGGAGAATGACTCCAAAAAGCCATCGCCCCAGTTCTGCTTTGTGGGTCTGAGCAGCTACAGGTGCAGTTGGCCATTGCCCTGCAGAGGAGCCAGGAGCCCGCTGGCCAGTGTCCTCCTCCATCAGGAGACTCGATTGCAGATGGAGCATTCACTCCCGGGGACCCACCTCTAAGAAAATGCTTGGCCCTGGCATCAGGGAAGAGAAAATTGGGAAGGAGTTTGTATGCGTGGGAGATTTTGGCTGGGAACAGTCGGGGCTGAGGAGCACGTGCTCAGCTGGGAGGTGGCAGAGATATGTGGGAGAGTGGTGGGATGCACCCAGCAACCAGCCTGCAGCGAACAGCGGCTCCTGCTCCCCTTCGCCTTGCACAGATGCTGCTGCTTCGTTTATTTATTTTGGCTGTCTTTTCCCCCACATGCAGGTCAGAACAGAGTTTGGGATGCGCAGGGCCAGGAGCTTCCTCGGGGTGGCACTTGGGGGTGAAGGCCCCACAGGAAGGTCCCTGATCCTGGATGTTGGGGAGGAGAAGGAGCAGCTGATGCCCATTTTGGTGCCAGAATTGTGTCGGCCCTGAACAGAAGGTCTGAGAGTGATGTGCATGGTTCAGATGGGTGGATGTCTCCCTCAGTTCCTGATGGGATGTTGAAGAAGTCGCTTTGACTTTGTGACTGGGCATGTGGAGGAAGGTCCCCTCTCCTCTGAGCAGCGGGGAGGTGATGAGGGAGAACAGGTCCCTTGCAAGTGCTGGCAAACTGGCTGTCCTGGGTGAGGTGGGTGTCGCACCACAAATCCACTCACGGAGGGGTTGTTCAGCATCCCCTTGGGACCCGACGTGCCATCCATACTGATCTGGATGGACAGACAGACAGACCGCAGAGCCAGCGCTCCAGGGAGGAGTAGGTGAGGGCGGCAGCACCCTGCCTGCCATTGCCTGCCTGCTCCCAACACTGCCTCGGATGGTAGGTTAAAGATATGTCAATAGATTGTTAAATAAATATATTGAGGATTAGGTGTGCTGTAGGTATAGCCCCCTGTCGGATTTGCTAAGTTTCAACGAGTATGTTTTCAATAATTGGCTAATATTTTAAAGAAATGAATAAAACCTATGCTACTAAATCTAGTCCTTCTCTCATAATAAGACATTTATTGCATGCTCAGAAGCATATGTCTTTAATATCTGAAGCAAAAGAAAGTAATATATAAGGGATCTCTTCTTAAACTTGAATACCTGCAGTCATAATCACAATCATTAGCAATCATCAGATGTACACTAATGAAACAAAGAAACCCATTAGTAACTTTGCAACTGGACATGCTTAAGAAATAAAGACAAACAAGGGAATTTCCCCCTTAACAATTTGGGATTTCACAAGACAGAAGAAGGATCAAATGTGGCAAGATGTCTCTGCATCTCTGAGGAGATTTATAGACCGAGCAAACGGATGGATTTCTTAGGGAGTTGTGCAAACAGTGTTGGAAGCCAGTCTTGCTCCTGGTGATTATATTAGCTCGGAAAACTAAAATTGGAAAGCTACCTTGCTGCTGCTGTCATCGCAGAGGTATACTGATGTGTTTCTGCAGAATCGCATTCACTTGCTGATTTATTTGTACAGAGGTACCAACAATTCCTTTCTCCAGTGGGGAATTAATTGTCCAAATTCTTGGTGGGAAGGGCCACGTGGTTTTCAAAAGATTTTTGTCTGAGAACGCAATCAGCTGAGGTCAGTCCTGCTCTCAGAGACCTGAGAATAGCTCTGAAATATCACTCAGGGAGTTATTTTTGTGTAAGAGGGAAGAAACTGGCCCCAGCTGTGTACACCTTCCTAATGATCTTCACAGCACTTTGTCCATCTTAGCTCTTCCTCCTCACTGCACCACCCTGCAACATATACAAGAAATAAAAGCTGAAAATAGACCATCCTTTTCTTACTGTGAGTCTAATTAAGCCTTGGAATAGATTCCCCAGGGATTGCATCCCCAATTACTTGGAGAATTTAAATCAAGACTGGTGTGGAGATGCTGGCTTGCGCAGAGCAAGCCACAGGCTACGGGCGAGTCCCCTGGGACCCGCGGTTGGGGTTTGGGGGCTCTGGACCGGCTCTTGCTGGGGTTTTGGCAGCTCTTTGGACACCACCAGGCTCAATTTGCTGTCAGTTCAGCTTCCAGTGTGACAACTTCGGTTACGGGGCCAAATCAGTGAGACTCCACGGATGCTGGCTACCAAACCCACTCGCTGACGCCTGACGCGTTTAGTGGCATCTGCGTGGGACTGGGAATAAACTGGGGGCGGCCCCGGCTGCTCCATGGGTCTCGTGCATGGCAGCTGGGTCCTCTGTGTGGTTCCTGCTCATTTTGGGCTGGAGCGGGGCCAATTGCACCAGCTTTTTCTCTTCCATGGAGCAACACCAAGCTACCTGGGATTTGGCCCAAACAGACAGATAGTCCAGGCCCAGCTGCAGGAATCAGTTTAGAAAAGAGCCGTGCCCCCCACATCAGGTATAAACCTCCATGCTGAGAAAATGTATCGAGATGAAGGACAAAACATCCCCCCAGGCAAGATACCTGCTGCCCAAGCTCTCAAGGCTGCAGATTTGTTTAAGCCTTTGATATAAGCATATACATTTCAAGACCCCACCTTATAACAGAGGGACAAAATACCCGATGATCTTCCCTGCTTCCAAGTCCAAGGGCATCAGCCCTCAGGATTTCTGAGCCGAATGCGCTGCCCATGAATGCCATACAGCTCCCCGGGTTTCGATATCGCTGTCACCAGCTGAGACTCGTCAATGTCCACATCAATTTTGCTTTTTTATTTTGTTTCTAAGCTGGTGCTTGAGCTTTTTGGCTCACAGACAGATTTTGCCTTCCAAGATTTCAGTGTTGGAGGACTGGTTCCCTAATCCCCAATAGTTTAAGATTATCTCTAGCCAACTATTAATCAAAATCAGAATCTAACACTGCTTGCTTGTGCTGTTGCACTTGAGCACATTAAAAAAAATCTCCTTTTTCCTCCGAAGAAAGACTGTTGCTGTTTTTTTAATTTGCCTCTGGTTCCTTTAGCACCAGCTCCTCAGACACAGAACAGCCACATTTCTCATTCAATACTCAATATCGTACCAGGATGCCACACGGGCCAGGGGATGCTTTAAAAACACTGGTAAAACAAGCAAACACCAATTCAGGAAAGGCTTAAAATAAGCTAGAAAACAACAAAGAACCTCTCTTATTTTCTCCTTCCACAGTATGCTCCTTCAAGTGCAGAAGAACGAATTGCCTTATATAAACCTGGCATATTGATAGGCAATTAACTTGTGCAGTGACATGGGTTATAGAGCAGAAGATGGATTTTTACAGTGCTTTCCATATGCCATGCCTCCAAAAACCTTCACAGGGAAGGGAATTAGATGCCACTGATGTTTTAGGGTCGGTAGCTGGAACGGTCCCTTCTGCTTCAACAGCGAGTTGTGCAAAGCCTCGCGTTTCAAGCCCGGTTGGCGTATTGCAAAAGAGGAGTCCCACGGGGCCCGAGGCACAAGTCAAAGGAATCCACTTCCAGGAGATTCTGGCTCCTCCAGCGGCCTGGGAGCAAATTCCAGCTTAGCCACCCACAGGGTTTGTGCCTGGGGTAGGGATTTTTCCTCTTTCCCATCCCCTGTTCCGTAGTTGAATCAATTCTTAACGCCAGCCTGCTCTTGTGGCCGGCGGACTGGCACCCAGGCTACGCTTGGCACTTGGGTAGCTGCCCTAAATAATATGTTTGGGTGCATGAAATGCTGGCAGGTGCTCTCTGAACACTGCACCTCTGAGAAATGTTTAAAAATGCAACCAAAATTGCTAAAGGAAACAAGCATCCGTCCTCCCGCGCCGGCGTCTCGCTGGGACCGCTTGGCACCGAGCACGGTGGAAGTGGCCGGTGACCCCACTGGACTCCCATCAACCCCAAATCCTGGGTCAAGGATTCCCTGGAAGAGGGCCAGCTGGATCCAACCTTTTCAGATCCACCGCAGACCCCGTGACAGGGGAATTTTTTTTTCCACTCGCAGAGTCTTCTGATGGGGCTTACATCAGCTCAAGCTGCCTCTCTATTTTAGCATCTCTCTGGGCTAAAAAAAAAAATAAATATCACATTTCCCGCAGCAACACAAACCAGGGAAACTGCTGCTGCTTTGTCATATCTAATTTCAGGCAGCTCTTTTCCTTAAGCTGGTCATGAACAAGCGAGGAAAATGAAACACATAACTCGTTTCGAAAAAGATTCTCCCATGCTGAGTCCTGATCTACCACTGTCTGAGGCACTTTGCTCAGTAGATTACAGCACGATGCCAGCTCCAGCTGGACTTGCAGCCACAAAACTGGATGTGATTTGCATTTGTCCCACTCCCTCCGAGAGCTGTCACAGGGGATGGATACTGCTCTCTAGCTGGCACTCGATATCTGCAGAGGAATCCCATGTTATCACTGCTGTCATCTTCCAAGCTGCGTGTTATACAGAGAAGGAAAGCTGCCAGCCTGCTCTGCAAGCCAGTAGGTATTCTTGGAGACAAAACCCTGAGCCTGGTCCCAAAGCCATTGTTTAAGCTTTACTTGGGTTTTATTTCCTTGAGAATTGGATGCTCCGCTCCCTCTGTCAGCTCACAAAACTGCACCCGGGATCAGGCCAGCTGCATCCTCTGTTTCAAACCGAGGACCAGGTCCAGAGCTCAACAAAGCCAGAGGACCAGCACCCGTGACGCCAGAATTTTCTGGATCAGGCCCTGAGACGAGGACTCTGTATTCAGGCTCGGCAGCTCCTGCTGTCTGCTTGCTCATGCCCGTGGAGCTCATAACAGCAGAGCCGGTGCCCAGAGCCCGTGGGCAGCCCCGGCGCCAGCCCTGGGCCCAGCCTTGCTTTGAAGGCAAGGTGTGCTTGGACTTTCTGCTGGGGAAGTTTTACCAAGGTTTTGCAAGAAACCCTGCTGAAAATGGAAAGTTGACATAAAACCATCATATAACAACCGTGAGGGGCTCAGTTTATAAATGCACTGTCTGCTGTAATAGTTCTGCCTCCTCTATTTACCAGCCAGCAATTATCCTCACTTGAGCTACTTCTCATTTAGCTGCTCCCCAGCTGAAATGAACAGGAATGGCATTTGCTTGCTGAAGGATAAAATGGAAATCTCGCCTTTGCTGAGGAAGCACCAGGCAAGCACCAGCTCCGGCTGCATCCTCCACTCCCAAGCAGCGACGGGAGCTGGGCTCCGGCTTTGGGGGTGGGGGGCGTTTGTATGGAGCGTAGTAATCATAGAATCATAGAATCACTTTGGTTGGAAAAGTCCTTTAAGATCATCGAGTCCAACCTTTAACCTAACCCTGCCATCCCACCACTAAACCATGTCCCTAATCTTTCCGTCACACCGGAGAGACAACAATCCTGCTTACAAACCTAAAGCGGAGGGGCAATTTTGAGCGGAAAAGAAGTCTGTAATCCTGCCATCATGCCTCATGCCAGAAGCATGAATACCAGATCTGGATATTTAAAGTGTGATTTTTTGTGAGAAGGGTACCCAGACAGATCACAGCAAATTTAACATCAGGCCGGCCGCGTGCAGGCAGTTGTGCACAACCTGGAATGGCATTCGCTTTGTAGCATAGGAGCCTTCAGGAAAGATGGGTCCGTCGTGCTTTTTCTCCACAGCGCTTTGTTCACCCGAACCTGCCACGATTTGGCAAGAGGAGAAGAAGCAGCTTAACAAGGGAATGGTTGGAGAAAGAAAAATGTTATTACTGAAACTCTGATTAAAACCAATAGTACCACAAGGTCTCCTTCAAATGCTGAAGCTCGTCTGAGAGGCAGTGTTCTTGAAGGTGATTACATTAAAGTTTAAATAATAATAATAATAATAATTAAAAAAAAAAAGATGGTTTTGTGGTAAGTGGAAAACACAGCTCAGCAGAGAGATGGGGAAGCTGTGGATTTTAACAACAGCAGAGCGGGGCTGCGTGCTTGCCGTGCACCGCAAGGCTCCGGTCCTGGGCGGGTTTGGAAGATCAGCTGCTTGATAAGTGGTGCCAAGCAATGATGCAGGATTGGGAACGCTATATCCGTGGATCAGCAGCTGGAGGCCTCTGAGGCCAGGAGCCCACTATAGGTCCCCTGTGATCCACCAGCCCCTCTTAAACCTCTCCTGAACTATCCCGTGCTGCAGAGCACACCACCCTGTACAAATATTTATACATATATCTACAGATGTGCATTTGGCCAGGGTGTATAAACGCTGGAGTGGTCTTTGGCCATAGCTGCATGTCATCTTTGCTGATAGCCCACTGGCAAGAGATCTCAATTAATAAAAATAAAACGTTCTCCCGCCTGCCCCTGCTGCTGTTCCTCCTCTCCCACCGTTTATTCCCATGGGGTACATGCCAGCAGCCACAGCGGCCGGGCATGAGCCGGGGCACCGACTGCGATGCTCCGCTGTGAGCCACGTCCCCTTCCCCAGCTGTATGTCCCCATGCTCTTCTGCTGGGCTGGACAAGCTGAGCTGCTTTAGCCAGGGAAGTTCTTCATCTGCAGGTGATTCATCTGTTCATCTCCTTCATTAAATTGGAAATTGGAGGATTCCTTGTGGGCCCACAGGACTGCACATGTACGGTCAGGGAGAGCTGCCGGACCAAAATTAGAGTTAGAGAAACAAGATAAGGAGTGGTAGAAATGAACTGTTCACTAATTTGCAGCCAAACAGCCGAGGCACGGAGCAATTAAACAGCTGGACAGAGGTCACCCAGAGAACATGTGGCAGAGCTGAGAATGAAATCCAGATCTAAGCCTTTAACCACCAGGCTGCTCTCTTGTGTGTGCTGCTACAGCACAAATTGTAATTGCTCCTGAGCTTTGTCCTGGTTCCAAATAAAAGTATAAATGCTGATGGGCAACCTTCACGCCCCCGTCCTGGAGAGGACACACGCGTGCCCTTGTGACAGCGGGCAGCGGGGCCGCAGCCCTCATGTTGGTCTTCCTCTTTCAGGGTGACATCTCCCGGCTCTCCAGGCTGGAGGGCTGAGCTCCGGGAGGAAGGAGCCAGATGTCCACCGATGGGAGCTGCTGGGGAACACGGGGCTGGAGGGGCCGGGGGAGGCTGTGACCATCGCAGCACTCGCTGGGGCTGTGGCAGAGCGGGAGGTGCAGCCCGAGGTGCCAGGGAGGCTCTGAACCCTTCTCCGAGGACATGCTCCACCTTCACATCTCACCTACGTCAGAATTACCTCATCTTCATAACTCCAGGAATTTCCAGCTGGCGCGGCCAAGCCTTTAGCTGCTAAATTAAAGTTTCTACCTCTCCCCAGAGAGATATTTTCCCTCCATTCTTTTTATTAATAAATTAATAATAAAGTATTGTGCTGGAGAGACACGGTGGATTCAGCTCCAAGCACGGCAGAGCAAAACAAGTAGAAACATCAGCTTGTTTATAAGCACGTCTGCCTGCAGGGTTTGGGTACCAGAAATCAAATCCTCCACTCAGCACTTGCCAGAGCAACTGGAAGGTGTGATGGATGTTTTTACAGGAAAGAAGCCTCCTTCTGTTTGCCCACACCATGGCATCCCTTACCCAGCCAGGCGGCCAAGCCCTGCTCCGTGGCGGGGCCCGATCCCTAGAACCCTCTCCCCGCCCGTGCTGATAAGCGCTCCCTTCATCTCTCAAAGCTTCAGTGCAGACCCACAAAATACTTCAAGCCTGATGGGTCCAGGGCAGCAAGGCTCTTGGGTTCCTCACCATTCAGCAGCAAGGTTTGCTTTGTCTCTCTGCAGTACGTCTCACGTTGTGTCTCCAAAAGTAAACATGGTTCATCCCCCCCATGATAGGCAAAGCTGGTAAGAAGCAAGGTACGGCTTGAGGTTGGTGGCCAGCTATTTCCCTAACGGTGAAACTCCACAAAAACCTTTTTGGAAATCAAGATCTCATCCGTTCTTCTGTAGGGGAGGGGACATGAAGGGGTTCTTCTTAGAGATGTGGGTTTTTTAGTCACCAATGATCCAATTCAGGGTTAAACAATTGCAGTTACTGCTATATCAACATATATTCTCTCTTATCTCATTTCTAGCCCTGGAGGGAGCAGCAGGCAGCTCAAGTGTGATTGTGGTGGCAGGAAATTTCAGATGCAGCCACTGACCAGCGGGTCAGGGCTTTGATCAGGCACTGATTCCAGCACCTGACGAGTACAAATGGGTTGGAGATTAAGAGAACGATTGAACATATGGAGCCTGGCCTGTACACCGGAGCCAGCCCTGAAGTGGGATTTTTGCAGCTGGTTCCCATGCCTGTTCTCCGTGCTCCCACGCACAGTTGGTGCTGCACGAGGGTCCTGCTTCCCACGTGGAGGGATGGGGACCACCGTTCCCCAAACAAACCGAGCGCTGCGGTGTGTGTGCTTAGGTACGGGATTGCATGGCAGGTAGGGAGAAGGCAAAATATGGGAGAGCAAGTGGACCCCGTGCCAAGGCTCATGCTTTCCATACGTGCATGGCACTCTACGCCAAGGCGGTGCTGCTGGTTTCCTTATGCAAACCTGGAAAAACCAACTGGGACTCAAGGCAAGTCCAAGGAAAAACTTCTGCCTTGCATCAGTAACCCTGGCCTCTACGGGCAGCTTTGTGCCGAGGGCTGCTGCTGCAATGGAGCGAGGTGGGCTCGGGGTGGTTCATAAATCCCTGGATCCACTGTGTTGGTGAATTAAACACACCGACAGACAATAAACAGGGGTGGCCCGCGGCCACCGCTGATCCATGCAGATGTTATCGTCCTACATGTGGGCAAATGTCCATTAGGGCAGGAGAGAGATAAATCGTCCCACTCTAGCTCTGGTTTCTGTTGTGGTCTGAGCTCCGATGCCAAGGGACAGCGCACAGTTGTAAACAGAAATGGAAAAGCGCAGAGTCTGCAATTTGTTGGTTCGTTACAGTGTACGCATCGTTTTATCCATTAACCTGGGACCTGGTTTTGTAATCGCCACACAAATCTCCAGCTGAACGTTGATTTATGCTGGTGCCTTTCCCCCCAGCCTTTTGGTGCTTTACAAGAACTATAAGCTGGCTGCATAAAGGGATTTTTTTTTTTTTGGCATTGCAACGTGCGGCCATCTTTGGGCTGCAGCGCAGCGGGGGCTTAATGATGTACAGCGAAATGGCTGGAGGCTGAAACGTGGCAGCTGGGAAGGGAAGAGGAAGGCAAAGGGACAGACACTTCTTGCACCTGTAAAGCTGTGACACGAGAGCAGCTACAGAGTTGATATGAATCACAGAATCACAAGGGTTGGAAGGGACCATGGGAGCTCACCCAGTCCCACCCCCCTGCCCAAGCAGGCTCACCCAGAGCAGGGGGCACAGGACTTCGTCCAGGCGGGGGTTGAATATCTCCAGAGAAGGAGACTCCACAGCCCCCCTGGGCAGCCTGGGCCAGGGCTCTGTCACCCTCAAAGTCAAGAAGTTCTTCCTCATGTTCAACTGAAACCTCTTATGCTTCAGTTTGTGCCCATTGCCCCTTGTCCTGTCGCTGGACACCACTGCAAAGAGTCTGGCTCCGTCCTTGTGACCCCCACCCTTAAGATATTTGTACGTGTTGATGAGGTCCCCTCTCAGTCTTCTCTTCTTCAGGCTGAACAAGCCCAACTCCCTCAGCCTTTCCTCGTAGGGGAGATGCTCC
>BOSO01012175.1:0-22041 GCA_018403395.1 Gorsachius goisagi | reverse complement strand
TCCTCATCTTTCTTGAACTGGGGAGCCCAGAGCTGGACCCAGTGGGGTCTCCCCAAGGCAGAGTAGAGGGGAAGGAGAACCTCCCTGAAATGTCACTGTGTGATGAATTATACAGACAATGTTAGAGAGGAAAAGTTGCCATCCGTTGGTTGGAAATAGGACACAATTCTGCCTTCATTTACACTGCGGTGGGAATTTGTGTCTGCAGAAGGCGCATCCCTGATGTGGAAATGAGCTGGGAACGCGGTGGCTGGCACCTCTGCTCTCCCTGGCAGCACAGCAGTGCCTTGGTGGGAACCGTCCTTATTTCCCATCGAGAGATCTGCAGCAGAGCATCTGCACCCAGGGCAATCGGGACAAATCCCACGGCACGTTATCCTGTCCTGCTGGCAGAGGTCAGGGCTCTGCACGGGGCTGCTGTGCAAACCCTGCTCTGGCAGGGCAGCCAGTGGGGCTTCTACCTCTGCCGGGGGAGAAGGGTTGTAGAACAAGAGGGAAAGATTTACAGGAAACACCTTGGAAAAGCCAAGCTTAGGAAGAAAGCAGCAGGAGGTTGAAGTTTCACATTATTAACAGCTGAGCTGCCAGCTGAGCCCAGTTCTGGGTGATTGAGCAAAGCAGGAGTGGGCTTTATTAGGAGTCCATGGGTGCCCTCCTCCCCTCTGCCTCCCTGGGGTGGTGCTGGGGCAGGCAGGGCTGAGCTGGAGGACAGACCCACCAGGCGGGGGCTGCTTTGGTGTCCTGCTCCTGCGAGGCTGCTGAAGGACATCAGTCTTTTTTCATGCCTGCTGACCTTGGGAAGTACCTTCAAGATGCTGATCCTCGGCAAGCGCTGGAGGTGGGAAATGCGCTCCAGGAACTCCTGTGCCAAGTGCTCCCTTCTGCCTGGTGGGGTCTGGGGGGCCTGGGGACCAGCTCCTGGTACAGGGGATGCTGCAGGCAGCTGGGTTGCTCTGCCTGGGGTGGGCTCCCCACCTGGGAAGGAAGGCAAAAGGAGTGTTTTCTTTCTTCTAGGGATTTCATATGTTCCTTGTGTGTTGACTTAAAAAAGCCTGTATGTTTTTGATGTGGGCTAGGTTGAAAATTGCGGGTAATGACAGGCTAAAACTCCCAAGTGGTCCTGTAGAAACAGCTGGTTGGATATTATAGCTTGCATTGGACCAAGTCTGCTAGTGGGTGATCTAGAAATTGCAGACATACCCTTGCATACAGCTCTAGAGAGGGATGTTAATGGGGGGAAAGTGCTATTTATGGGTGTATTCTTAATATGGAAAAGAGACATTCACTTCAGTGCACTTACATGGAAGCAATGTATTTGTGTTATAGCAGCACCCCAGCAATAGATGGGTACATTATTTTGCCCAGGATGTAAAATATAAAGCTGAAAGCCTCCCCTTTGTCCTATGATCCTGTAACCTGGGGCTGAAGATGCTCCTTGGGCCCCACTGGCTGTTGGAGAGGTGCATTGTTGAGTCCTCATCCCTGGGGGGATTTAAAAGCTGGGCAGATGAGGTGCTTAGGGACAGGGTTTAGTGGTGGGATGGCAGGGTTAGGGGAATGGTTGGACTTGATCATCTTAAAGGGCTTTTCCAACCTAAACGGTTCCATGATTCTATTTCTTCTGACCTTGCTCAGAGAGCACAGGCTGCTGTTAGCTGGAAAACTTCAACTTCTGCTGAAGTGGGATCTAATTAGAGGACGAGAACTATTCCCATGGATAAAGCGTAGCTTTACAAACATAGTAATGAACTCTGCAATGACTGGGGGTTTTTTTGCTTTGCTTAATACTGATAGGGAAGAAGGCAAAATATCTTGGTTTGTGATATTTAATGCTCACAGCTTAGTTTGGTTCACTTGAACCTGAATTTCAAAGCCACATTAAAGTCAAGGGGTGTGAATCTGCTTAAATTGAAACCAAATGACAGCTGTCTGGGATCCCTGGGAAGGGAAACCACAGAGCTCTGTGTGCTTCCCACTGAAGCCGAGGGGGAAAATGATTCTACCTTCATCAGTGGGAAAACTCCCACTGACTGCTGGTGGCAAAATTGGGTTTCTAATCTACACATACATATGGTGCTGGTGCATGTGTGTGTGTGAGGACCTACAGTAATGACAACTCATTTGTAGCCTCAGCCTGAAATTTGGTGCAGGTTGCTTAGGCCCAGCTGAATCCTTGAGGAGCAGTGGGTGATGCTTGTGAGGGTGGGAGATGGTTTTCAGCCTAAACAATTAAAAAATAATTTGTGACAGATCCACAGAATAGCAGTCCGGGGACTGGAGGCACCATGCCTTCTTCCTCGTTTATTACAGATAATCCAAAATTACTGTCTCTAATTATTTACGGAGAAGAGTTTAGCAGCTCTAACATGATGTGGTGATTGAAGCTGGAAAACTCCTTAAGTCCCAGGAAGATGTGAGCTGTCATCCCCTTGCAGTGTCACTAAAAGCAAGTATCTTTATGAACAGTTAAGATGTGTAGCTCTGAATTAATGAGGAGGAGGGTTGGGGTGCCCACAATGTTGGGGGGGGGGGAGAGTTCTGTAGCTCTGTTGGTGCTGAGATGCACTTGGAGGCTGGTTTGCTTTCTTCTCAAGTGTCTCTTGTGTTCCCAATCAGTGGTGAATTAGTTCCAGCCATTAGCAATAATTGCTGGCTTCTCCTTGAAGATATAGCTGAGTTTTGCAGGGTGCCAAGCTGATAGCTGCAGGTTTCTCTCCAAATGCTCATTAGGTGCCTTCAGGTGCTTCCATTTATGTGCAGGTAAGGAACACTCCTTGGTTCATGCTGCTTGTAAATGCCCATGGGGATGTGCTGCTGCAGTGCTCATGCTGTGGGTGCACCAATGCAGAAATGCTTACGCCTGATGTATGAGAAGCTTCCTCTCTTCACCCAGAGCAAAGCCAAAGTTCACATCTTCTACTTGATGGTTCTTGCCCAGCACTGCTTTGCGGACTACAAGTCAAAGCTGGCTTTGAGTGGGGGAAAAAGATGGGATAGTGGGTTTCTGGCCTCTGGGAAGTCTTCCCAATCCCTGAGACAGCATGGGGAGGTGGCTGGGTGTCTGCTAGAGAAATGGAGCTGGGATGGTGGGGTCAGTGCTGCTCTGTGTAAAGGATGTCAGTAAAAATACAAGTGGAAGAAAACAGGGTGACGTTACTTGCGATCTGTCTGACATGGTTTTCCAAACAGGCCCTTGAAAATGGTGCTAAAAGCCTGGGGAAATTAATTGAGAAGTTGGGGGGGGGGGGGGGGGAATGTGGAGCTGGTGGAAAATACGCGGTTTAAAAGCAGTTTCTGCAGTGCTGTTAAATAGGTGGAAATGGAGCTCTTGTGTCGGGTACAGCTGCTGCCTGTTGGGGGGCCCTGGGGCTGCTGGGCCATTGCCTGGGCTTGCCACGGGGCTTGCCTTGGCTTAGAGCAGTCAGCCCCCTCGGGGCTCGCCTGGACCCCATTGCCCCGGAGGAGCCCCCGCAGCAAGCCTGTCCTGCCGGGCTCTGGCCCCTCTGTCCGACTCGCTGAACCTGGGGGTCTGGCAGTTATTTGGCTTTTTTGTGTGCAGAGCCAGGCTTTGTGCCCAGACCAGGGTGGCCTGGTTGTGTGCATGTAGTACGTGGAAGAAATGCTAAAGGAATGGGGGTGACACTTGAAATGGGGGTTGTTACTGGTGCAAGACAGCGGGTCCCCTAGGCTGGGGAGGGGGAAGCGTTTTGCCCTGCCTAGGAGCAGGGAGGGAAGGTGAAAGGAAGGGCTGCTTTCAATCCAAAATCCTGTTTAGTATACAGTCTTGCCCTTTGAACTTCTGTCTTTCTCTGCTTACAATCACCTGTAAAATGGGAATTGGAAATTTTTGCTTTTTTCACTGAGCTAATGTTTTGACTTTTGTCAAAGAAAGACTTTGGGATCAGGTCTTGGCTGGTGCAGGGTACCTGAAGTGACACCATGCAGGCACAGCTCCCCTTACCTGGCCAGGCTCACCGGCTCCCCTGGGATATTCCCTTCCCTCTTGGCTTTATGGATTGCTTACAGCCTCATGGCTCTTGAGCTCATACTTTCCTATTAAGCAGCTTCACTGTCAATCTTTATTAACCATTACCAATCTTGCATAGCTGCTTACTCTGATTTCATGCTGAAATAATTCTTTAATCTTTTCCAGAATTATCTGAGCTTTCTATAAGTTGCTTGGCATCACCGTACCATAATTTAAGAAAGGGGGGAGGGGGGGAGACAGAAAAGGTGGTTTAGAGATGCTAAACTTCCATCTAAGTGCAGCAGGCTGTCTCCTAAATGCACACTTGCTGCACTGGAGACCAGACCAATGCGTTCATTTTGGGGCCAAGGCATGGGGATGCTTATGGTGCTGCATGTTATTTGTGGTGCTGCTGAATTCAATGGAGCAGAGGGGGCTTAAAGTTCCCCAAATTGTCTCCTGCCTAGGAAAAACCAGGTGTCGTTGCCCTGCTGTAAGGCAGGAGGCACATGTACCTCCTAATTTAAAAAAAAGGGAAAAATTATAAGCAGGGCTTTGAAAAGCTGTTTATAGTTCCCATCACAGCTTGCATAAGTGTCACCTTGGAGACTCTGGCCAAGAGAGACCATGGTGTCTGTAGTGGAGAGCAAAGAAAGAAAACCAGTGGGACAGCTCATGGTGGTGGTTACCAGCCTGATGTGTTTGACATTTCTGAGCCTGGACCTCAGTGTCAGCTCTTTCCACCATGGTGGGGGGGGTTGGGGTGGGTGTCCTCCCTCCCCAGCAAGAGAAACAAGTCAAAGTGGCAACAACAGTTGCTCTTCAGACCCTGCCAGCTAAATGGAAGAACTAATCAATCTGTCTTGCTCTGCTTGTTTAATATTCCTCTTCTGCAGAGAAGTGAGACAGTTACTTATACTTTCCAATATGTTGGGACAGTCTTTTGGCCTCAAAATGCTCCAGAATAATGAAAAAGTATGTTTACAGTAGCAAAAGCTCAGTCTGCTACCTCCTGGGATTAATTTACTACACTGGGATTTCTGAGAAGACTGTTTTCTGTCTCAAAAATAAGTGTCTTGGCAGCTCCTTACTAATGCCAGGTATTAAGTTTTCACAAAGGTACTGTGTGATTTATTTCTCAAGATTTGTGGGACCTTTTCTGAGGGGAAAGGTGAAAATCTCTGCTCTCCTGTGATGGCAAGAGTGGCAGAGCTGCTCTTGGACTGCGGATGCATCTGAAGGAGCTGACCCCCCCGCGAGAGCCCTGGGGCTGGAAGCACTTGCAGAAGGGTCAGGCTGTGGCAGAGCTGCCCAAATCCTCCTTGCCCAAGGGCCACTGGTATTACCAGCCTAATTATGAAGGTCTTGATCCAGTTGCATGCAGCCCCAGCCCTGCATTTGCCTGCTGGGCAGTTGCAGCCATCCCCTTGCTTTGCTTGGCTTGATGGCTGGCCAACCTTTCTGGGAGCCAGGTTTGGCCCAGCAGCTCCTGAGCCACTCTCCTTGGTTTAAATCATCATTTCAATTTATGGTTTTTTGGAAGTTGCTTGGCTTTCAGACCGCCCCTTGGAGCTGGGAACGTGATATTTTGCAGGGCTGGTTGCTCCTGTGAAATACTCGGCTGTTTGCAGTGGTGTGCAGAAGAGCAGCTGCCACCACCACTGCTAGGGAAGCTGGTTTAGGAGCAGCAGGACCCTGTGAGGTGCTGGGGGGGGGGTGTGTGTGTGTGTCAGAAACATCCCAGGAGGTGGTGGAGCCCTTCTGGGCTGAGGAGGTTGGATACTGTGCAAAAGCAGGAATAGGTTTTGCACAGTGCTGTCTCATGTTTTGGTGGGTAAGTGAAGAGGACAGTGCTGTGAGCATCAGACGTGTCCTATTATCTGGGACTGGCTAAATCTGTCCCTTTTGGAAGCTGCTGTGTTTATTACAGTTATTGTTTTGCTTTGCTGTTATTTTGCTTTGGAGCAGTGCTAGGGGATGTTCTGGCACTCGGTACGTATACATGCTCAGTGTAGCACTGAGCCATGATCTTTGCTGCCCTGATCTGTGGGATATATTTATTTCTTCTGCAAATGGTGTCTGGAGCAGTGCTGTAAGGGGGGGCTGTTCTCTGCTGGCAGTGGTGAGGGACTGCTACCCCCTGCTCACCCCCTGCTCGCTGCTGAGGCCTTGGGGAGCTGCAGCACAGCCCAAGTGTGGCAACTTTTCCTATGGTAGGTCCATTCCTGCTGCAGAATATTGTAGTTTGTTCACCCGTGTGAAAAAATGAGCAAACCCAACCACTAAACCGAAAGGAATACAGAAGGCATGTGTGTGTTATTCTCTTCCTGCATTCCTTCCTCCCTGGATGTAGACTCTGGCCTTTCCCATCCTCGGCTCCCCAGCTTCTCCCCTCCCCGCTTGCTGGTGCCTTCACACACGTGCAATTTTGCTGGTGGATTTACGTTCTTTGAGTCAAAATTGGACTCGGAGCTCCTGCTGCAGCTTCGATTCACAAAGCTCCAGGGTCGGGTCGCTGGAGGCTGTTAAGAAAACAAAAGTGCAGAAGAAATGAAAAAGCCAGCTGTGTGGTGTAGTGGAAGCACTGGGAGTTTGCTCTTCCAGGTCACAACTGGGATTTCGCTTCTGCATTTTGATGCCAGTTGTGGTGCATCAGTCCCTGGGATACCCAAAGGGGGTGATGGGTTTCTTCACTGCAGCCTATAGATCCTCGAGGAAGACAGCTGATTTTCCATTACTGAGAAACCCTCTGGATCCCAGAGGATCTCTGAACTTAATTATTCCTAAGGCTGACTGGCTCATAAATTTCACATTTCATTAAATTGGTTGCTCTTGTTTAAAAACAACATCCCAGCTGTTCCCCATGTCCATCTCGGGTCTAACAAGGGGGGGAAAAAGTAAGGTTTGTCCAACAGTCTCAGGGGCTGTAGGTTTTTTCCATATGATACCTTCTCATGCATTGAAGGGCTGGTAGACTCGTTACGATGCCTTCTCACTGCAAGATGTGCTTGGCAAGGAGAAATCCCTTTTCTCTTCTTGCATCAAAAGCAAGCCATGGTATGTATGAGAAATGCAAATAGCTTGGCTAATTTTGGAAGTCGGCAGCTAAGACTGTGGCCCGTATCCCACCGAGTGGGATGGAGCCTTGGCCCCAGTTCTTCATGCCGTGTGTATTGTCAGCTGTAACTGCGCTGTTGTCAAACCTCTGGGCAGAATAAGTGATAAAGCCAGAAGGAATTCAGCTCTTAGGAGGAGGCTGACATACTGTGCTGTTTCCTTTCTTGTAGGGGATTTATTTTCAGTTAACCTTACTAAATACCCTGAAAATGCTCATGTTTAACTCTTCCCTGGATGTAAAAGTGAAATACGTTGCTCACGTGTGTGCAGATGCATGCATGCTGCCTGTTCACTAGGAGCAATATAACTTGAATTTCCAAATTTGCATCCAGGATTTGAGCAGGCTCGGGAGAAAAACATTTGTGATGGCACTTTCCTCTTTCCACCTTCCCCTGAAGCGTAGCAGTAGTCTTGTCTCTCACCTCTGAATACCAATATTTTCCATACTAGTTCCAGTTTATGCAGGTACACTGAGCTGGGAAGAGATGACTGGAGTGTAAAATGAGGCAACACGATGATGGGGTGGCAAGAAAGCTCCATTTATTTCAAGATCCGTGGCAGTGATAATTGGCAGGGGTTTTGTACCACTGGCACAGATGTGTTTATGAACTGGTGACACCCCCCCCAAAGTAGAGGCTGGAAATAGTTCCCTCTAAGGCCCCCAAAAGCTGTTGCAGTCACCATGGCAGCTGGACCTGGGAAAGATGGGGGGAGGCACTCAGCAATGCCTCGTACTTGGGAAGAAACAAATGGTGTGTGCCCCCAAGGGACAGTGGGTCTGGGAAGGGCCATTTGACAGCTTCCGAGTGGTGTTTTGGCAGAGATGCTCACAGAATTATCAAAAGCCATAGAAAGCTGGAGGTTTGCAGCATCTCTTTTTTTTTCCTATCAAAGATTCTCTCCTCTTCATATTACTGTGCATTAAAAGAGATGGGAGTAATGGCTACAGAGAGCAGCTCTTGTCCTCATCCCCAGGGCCATTGATGCCAACGCAGCATTCGGGGAAACAACGGAGCTCCTGTTTAACCTAATAATGTTAACTGCCTGTCATAGCATAGCCAGCAAGGGGATGAATAACCCTGTACAGTTAATTGCCATTCGGCTTCAGCACAATGATGAAAACATGCTGCTTATATTGTATGAGCTTTACTGTGCAGGAGAGAGGATGCTGATGCTTGGTCCCGGGGCAGCGCGGTGATTGCCCTTGTTGCAAGGGAAGGAGAGAGGTCCTTGCTGGGAGGAGGGCCACAAGGACAGGGTTTTGGTGGCCACGATAGCTCAGGTGTCCTTGTTTGCACACCCTGCTTCCAACTGGACTGCCTGCAAGGTTATAAATCAATGAGGGAGGAGGAGAGGCTCTTCTGGGCTGCTGCTGTGCTGCACGGATATGCAGGGCTTCCCCCTCTGCAGCTCTGCCGGCGGCCGTGCTCGCAGGGTGCCTGGGTTCTTCGCTCAGCGAGCTGCCCTCTTCTCTTCAGCAGTTTTTCTTAATGCCAGTGTGCTCATTGCATGCCACCTTTTCAGGATTGCTGGGATAAATTCTGCAAATAACCTGCCACAGGGGTTTTGTGCAAATGGCCCAAACTCATTCTTGATTCTTGCAATGCTGCTGTTGTGGAAAATGCTGATTCTGCTCTGTTGTATGCATAATTCTTGGCAAAATTCAGTTTTGTGCACAAATCATCATCTTTGTCTTGCTTTGGGAGGATCCGCATGTGAATTAACTTCAGTTACACTGAATTGACATTTTTAGCAGCAAATGTTGATCTCGGTCCTGCTATTAAAGGGTACTTGAGGTGCCCCGTGCTGAGCATCTGTAGTGAACAGCGATGCTCAGGGTCTCTGAAGGCCAAACTGTATATTGCAAGATATGATTCCTTCTGTGCTTCTGTGTTTGTGGGACTTCAGCAAATGAAAAGCCAGAGCAGGATGATAAGGAAGACAAGTATACAGCTTATCAGACTTCAGGTATCAGATGCTGCAGCACTTGGGAGAAACTGCAGCTGGCAGTAAATACAAGAGCCACCAGCCAGATTTTTGTCATGTCCCATGGGGATGATGTTGCATGTGAGAAGCAACCACGGGAAGCAAATGTGAGTTGCTGTTGGGGTCAGGGGGGTTGCTCTTGGGCTCTCCAATGGTCCCCTTGGGAGGCTGGTGTCACCTCCTCCCAGTGCCTGAGAGTTTGGGCTGCAGAAGAGCAGCAACTGGGCTTGTCTGGCTTTACACCATGGGATTTGGGGGGGATAATGATTTTACAGTGGGCTCTAGACTGACCTTTTCATGAACATGTTTCCAACCTGTCTGAGGAATTTGCTCAATCCATGCTTAAACTACAGACTTGAGGAATACAGAGGTTCAGAGGTACTTAGTTATTCATTCGGGGATGCAAAAATGCAGGTGCTGAAGTGGTCAGCATATGGCTGTATTGGGAAATGATTGAACCAGCACATATGTGATGATCCTAGCATTAGGACACAGTTCAACTACTATACAATATGCCAAAAAGCCTAAACTTTATCGGATGTGACTGAACACCTTCCAGTATGACACTACGCATGGCCAACGCTCCTGTACTTCAGAATTAGTATCGAACTAAGCCACAGCTCTTCACACCTGAAAAGAGCCACTTCTTATTTTTACCTTCATCCTGCCTTGGAGTAGATCAAATGAAAAGTCACAGGTGAAAGATTTACAGGATATTTTTTCAGAGCTGTCTGAGACGGATTTTGATATGCTTGCTCCTTTTGCAGTTGGCAAGCTCTGTTTCTCTGGGACTAAACCTTGTGGAAACTTATTATTTATCTTCCATAGCTGGGAAGGAGGAGGCCAGGCTTAAATCTGTGCCCCAAATCAGGTAGAGAGTACTACATCTAAAAATATCCAGCATTCAGTGGTTTTTCTCAAAAAAAGTTTTGCAGCCAGCGCAGGGACTGCTGTTGAACTTCAGTGACTGATTCACCAAAGAGTCAGTAGAGGAGGTGGCAAATAGTTTAGGTTTCTCCCCCATGCCAGTGACTCAGTCGAAAGGCTCTTTCCTTTGGCTCTTGTGGCGAGCTCCCAACTGAGGCAGGAGCTGGGCATGTCCTGCTGCTGAGCATCCTCAGCCCTGTCCCTGCTGATGTCTCTGGGTACCTCAAAGGCTAGACTGCTTCCCGCTGCGTTGGGCCGAATTAGTGGAGGATGCGGGAGAGGACTGGGTGGTTGGTGTGCTGGCCGCTGCTGCGAAGGTGTTTTGTTAGGACCATGAAACTTGGTTTGGTGGGGCAGGTGCTGTCCCCGCAGGCTGCTCTGTGCTTCCTTTCCTTGTCTTCTGCAAACCTGATTTCCTCCACTCACACATCTGCTCTCCACATTTGCTGCCTCTTGCTCCAGCAAGGGTTGGATGCTGCTGCTGGGTGAGATCCCAACTCCCCTCCACCATCCCTGGGGGCCCTCCCAGCTAAGAGATCCTCCAGCGCTGATGGGGAGAGATGGGGACTGCATTGCCTGCTGCAAATGGTCTGAAATGTGCAGGAAAGGATGGAGAAGCCAACATGCAGGAAGGCAATTCTGGCTTCCATGAATGACTGTGCCTATGCAGATCCCAGGCCCAAGCACCTGGGCCTTTTTGCATGAAAAAACTCAATGAAGTAAAAAGTTCATAGGGCTACAGGACTGTTTGGCTGTAAGTTCTACTGACACACTTGGGTGTAACTAAGCAGAGGTGAGGCACAGGGTCTTCTAAGAGGAGACTTGATTTTTATTTAGGTTATTTTTTTTGAGAGCTTTAGTGTGGGACTAACCCTTTGCTTTGTAATCACTTTTTTCATTGGATGCCTTGGATTGTAGATGGCCCTGGAGAGCTCAGGGGGAAAGCAGCAGCTTGCAAATTCACTGTGGAGCTATTCTAGGAAACTTGCAGTTTCTAGTGGCATAGAAAAAATATCAGCTTAGAAAAGTAGCAAGTGTTGTGGGTTCTTAGCCAAACAGCAAACATCCTGGAAGTTACTTATTGCTAATCAGAGGCAGGTAAAACTGTTGTGATGAAAAGTGAAGCTATTGGGAAGTTGGAAGTGCCCTTGCAGTTGAATACAACTTGGAAAATGGTTTGGTTTAACCATTTTTTCTTTAGGAATTGAGCATGTCTTCTAATTATAAACAGCCTGCTTATATGTAATGGTAAGGCATTTGGAGCAAAAGCTGTTTTACTTCAGTGATGCAGCATGGGTGTAACGAATGCAAGGATGGGCATGGCCCTAAGGGTTTCCCTTGGTTATTAGTGTTGGAAGCATTGTCAGGGGAAAAAGAAATGTGGTACCTGAGACCCTGCATCTCGAGGATCCCAGCTTGCAATACCTGCTTGTTAAAAGTTGGCATGACCTGCAGTAATGCTTTGCATGGCCATTTATTCCAAGGGACTGGACTTCTGCAAGGCTGCCCCAAAATCAGTGGGACAGAGGAAGGTTTTAAGGATAGGTTAGCATTCATATTTCTGGGCTTTCAAACACTGTAGAGCCTCAAGTAGTATTAGTTTCCTCCCAATATCTTTAAATGGCAAAGGAAATAACCTTCTGCTGAGTCTCTGCCTTTTGAGGGAAAAGGCAATCCCAGAGGTGTAAGAAATGCAAAAAAAAAAAAAAAATTGCAAGGGATGACTGCTCGCATGACATAATGTCAGTAATATGACTTGCCAGTCCAAACTTGGCTGGTGCCTTGATGCAGTAAGCTCTATCCGCTGGGTAAGCAAATGGTGTCACCCTCTTCCCAGAGCCTGAACAACCTCTTCAATGTGTAGGCAGCAGCCGCCGATCCGATGGAACAAACATCCCCTTCCAACAGGAGAGACAACACAAGGTTCTTTGATTCCTCCTAATTGCATTTCAGTGTTTGTGGCCCGATTGTACAGTTTCTGCAGAAGTTCAGCAATTTTGGTTGCTGGCTTCCTCTCCTTGCTGACCTACAAATACCAGTTTTCAGGGGAAGATTTATGAGCAGCATGAAATTACCATCTTGTAAAAGCACAAATCACCGCTATAAATAGGGGTCTGGAATATGCACAGAAACCCCACGGGAATAGTGACTCTTGCTTTGCCTGTGCAGGACAGCCCTGCTAACCCAGGTTGGGGAGTCCAATGCTTTGACTCTTGCAGACTGGCGGCGTGCCAGCCAACCTTCCCCTACTCCATATCCTCATGAGGATGGAAATAACATCTGGCCAGGCTGACAGTAGGCAGGCTTTATCGTAAGGGAGAGAGAGCTCTGAAAACTGAACCTTCTCAAGCCTCGTACGCATTTGTCTTCCTTTCCAGAACATTAGTAGGCAGAGTTTGTTTTCAGTGAGTTATTTAGCAGAAAGAGGGATTAGACCCTGGGCTAGCATTGATTAACCCCTGGATGTTGAGTTGTTTAACAGCATAATGGATTAGTCGTGTTTGCTGGTGACCTTTGTCAACTGAATCCTTCAACTGAAGGCTCTTCTGTCTTTTTAAATACGCAGATCCTTAAAAGTGGAATCTGTGCTAAAATGTCCCTCAAGTGAATAGCTCGTTTAGCAGAGCACAGGACTGGGGCAAATAGTCCCAGAATTTCTGATCTTAACTCATGCAAGGTCAAACCTAAGTCATGGGAGCCCCACTCATGTAGCTGGGTACTTAGCACTGCCCCCAGAATTGATGGGTGAGCATTTGAAGTCCTGCATGAGAGCTGTGTCTGAGCTGGAAATAAATTGTCTGCATGGAAAAGCATTTCTGGAAAAGGATTGAATTTTCTGTGGGTCTTGGGGAAGTCTGTAGAATGAGAGTCCAGTTAGCAATAAGATTTAAGGTCAACCTGGAAATTAAATCGCAGCTGTGTTTTGTGATTAAGTGGTTGACTTTTTCATTTAAAGGCAGGCATGGGGGCAGAGATGCTGCAAGCATAAATGTGTGAAGCCTCATTGCCTTTGATGGAGGTATGCCAGTTTAAATCAGCTGAGCATCTGATCTGGATAACATACACACATGGCTGCTGCTGAAGCCAGGGACCAAGGGAGAGAAAAACTTCTTAGTGGGGCCAAACATGCCACCAAGAAAAGCATCTCTAACTACAAGAAGGCACTGATGGCAATTTAAGAGCTGCCAGAAAGGTATAAAGGGCCCTTACATAGATCAGCCTTGGACCCAGAAGAATGTCTGAGATGAGGGTGTCTCCTCAGATCTTCCATTCTCTCAGCAGTGCCACGAGGAAGTTTGACTTTTCAAGCAAAATACCTTCCCACTGCAGCCAGGAGTTCTTTCTGGGCTGGTTTTGCTGCAGTACAAGTCAGGTCAAGAAGTTTGTTTGGTTTGCTAAAAAAGATACTCTAGTTCAAACAAGACTTAATTCATTGAAGCCCCATGGCCCCTGTGAAACATGAACCCCTCTGGCCTCGTGATTTATGAATACAAAGCCATGGGGAAGTCTTGCCAGAGGAAAACAAGCTGTATGATAGGTAAATAAAAGGCCCTGGGACAGGAAAGGGTTAAAGACACCCATAAATGTGGAAGCCAGGCAGCTGGGAGGTGTAATGAGCTGTTGAGTGCTCTGCCCTCCCAGAGGGGCTTTGCTCCTGTGGCAAGGGAGCTGCTGAGGATCCTCTGGAGCTGGTGCCCTTGCTTTGGCAGAGGGTCTGGGACAGGTCTGCTGTAATCCTGTGCTTTTGGTTTGTTTGTGTGAATCTGAATAGACTGGAAAAGAGAATAAATCTATAGTGGCTCTCCTGAGGCTGTGTTCTGTGGTGGTCAGAGGTGGAAGGGGCTGAACCAGGTGAGCAGCCAGCAGGGCTGGGTCCTCGGGAAGGGGCAGGACCCAAATGAGTCTTCTAGAGCCCTCCTGTCTCTGGGATGTGCTGCCAAATTCCTATTGCGATCACCAGCCGTAAAAACAAAATGCACATCTGGTCCTAATCAAGCCCACATGAATCTCTATGCCAACTTAATCTCCCCCGAATGTTAATTATGCCGATATCTATTTCTTGATGTTTAGGAGCTGTCTGTACGCATTAGATGTCTGGGGGCTTCCCTGTATACATCTACAGACCCCCTAACAAGCACAGTGCTGCTTCCCAGGGCTAATAAAACCAGGAGGAGTGACAAAGCTGTGATTGTGTTGGGCATGGCGATGCAGCAAACGGTTTTAACCCAACAAGATGGTTATAACCTACAGGGCAAGTGTGCTTGTTCCCAGAGATCTCCCCACGCTCTGGGGAGGGGGCTGCAGGCAAAAAAAATTGCAAAGCAATGGTGTATATATACACATAGCTGGGTAGCTTATGTTTTCTCAAGGGTATGGCTTAGTTGGAATTCAAAGATTGGAAGCACAGCAGACCGTAGTCTGTCTGCTACCTGCTCCCTGACAGTTGCTTTTGAGTGCCTCAGGAAAGAACAATTAGGGCTGCTTGTTTTTTCTGGATCAGGTCCTCAAAGGGATGTGAAATGCTGGTGGAGTATTTTGCACTGCTGATCTTGAAGATATAATATTTGTCTGAAACTCCTTGGACTTCCTAAAAGCTGTCTGAGAAATGTAAATATAAATTAAAAAAAAAACCCAAACCAAAATATGTAAGTGGGAGGCTTTAAGATGCTGCTCTGGTCTGGAACGGAACCTGGAACAAAACCAGGTCTGTATTTAAAAAATAATTAAGCAAAATACCCTGTAAGAGGTGACCAACTGATCTGCAGTTTCAGACAGCCATAAAACCTGGTATTTTCAGAAGACTGTAGATGCTATGGAAAGACACCGGCACTGGAAGGTACTGTCCCCCAGGCAGTAGCTGAGCATCTATTGTAGGTGTATGGTGGATGGGTGGGTGCTGCACCCTGGAAACCCAGCTGAAATAAGAGGCTGGAACATGAACCAGGGCTAGCGGGCGGTGGGGTGGTCTAGGGTGGTATATTGGTGCTTAATCTGGCTGTACGAGCACTCCGTGTCTAGTTAAAAATGTTAACGATTTGGCACCTTGAGCTGGCCAAGGTCTGTACCTTTGGTCATGCTGTCTGGCTTGCCCCAGAGCTCCCCAAACTGGAAAACTCATCAGTGGGGAGAGAAGGGAGTAAGTTATTGTGGGGACTTGTGGAAAGGTGCTGATGCATCTGAGAAGGTGACTTACTGGAAACACTGAACAGACAGAAGTAAAAATTAGTCATGTTAGAGACCACTTGGTAGCTGGATTGGATTCCTTGAGTGATTCATCTGCAGAAATGACTGCTTTGCCTGATATTTTATTTCCCCTCTCTATTTAGAAAGCAGCTTAGACTTACAAAGACTGTTACCCGTTGTCTGAATTGCTTTTTGATAGCTGGGTGGTGTGCATAGCATCCTTGTATTCTCATAATTTCTAAACCACTACTTCAACAAGGCGGGGGGGGAAAAAGACAACAAAATGAAGGGGTTTGTCACTCCAGAAGCCCTCGGTGGAATGAACCTGTAATCTTGTGAAATCAAAGGGGAATCTACGGAATGTGCCATTTTTGGTATAGTTAATGCAATGAAGTTATAAATGGAAATAGCTGTCTGGAAATTGTGTTACATGGTTAATTGACAGGAATATTGGAGAAGGGAATGTGGGTGCAAATTGCTCGGTAAAATATAATCTCTAGGTTTTACGCTCTATTTCTTTTTTTTTTGAGGAAGGACTAGAGGATGAAAGGACCATCAGCTGATGCAACCAAAATACTGGGAGGCCAAAATGGACCTGGGTAGAAATCATAAATGATGCTAATTTTGGCTGAGCTTGGATGTATGCAGAACATGCAAATTTTTGTATTGTTAATGCTCATAGGGACAAAAAACCCCTTGTGATTTTTTTTTTTGCCAGCTTGTGTGCATGTAAAACCTAGCAAGTGACATTCCTTGTGCTGAAGAGCGTACGTGGTGGGCAGGCAGCCTGCGGGGATGTCTCGTACGTGCCAGCAAAAGGCTGTAACCCACTTGCTCAATGGTGGGAGCAGAAGCCACAAGGTTTGTCTCGGTGCTGTGACCATGCTCGCTTGTGAAATTCACCCAAATTTTTTCAGGATTACTGAGCTGCAGAAACCATCAGTGGAAAAGATGGCTCTGGTCATCCACCCCGCTCTTGTGCCAGGGCAGGATTGTTCCCATCAGCATATAGGTTTGTCCAGACTGATTTGATGTGACTCAGGCAATGGGATTTTTCACCACTTCCTTTGGGAAGTCTGACAGATATTCCATGGCTGAAGAGATCTTAATGTAAGGATTTTTTTCCCCTGATATCTTTGTCTGAATTTTGTGCTGTTTCATTTTAATCCAGTAATCCCATGCATGCCTTAAGCGCTACCTATTTGGTGTTGTACCCTCACATACACACAGGTAGCACATGCTCAGGGGGCATGGGCTGCTTTTGAGAGTACAGAGCTCTGGAATTGTAACCCCCCTCCAAAATGCACGGACACCTTTAGAAATGGCTCTTCCTGAGAAAGCTCTGCAGGGAAGAAGTTGGGTTGCCATGCTTGCAAAAGCTATTCCATATCCTATAGATCAAGATTTACAGCTTTTGCTGACTTATTCATTCTGATATCCCAGGATTTCCAGCAATTTATATTTTGGATTCGGGGCTTTCCTGGATAGGATTCTAGCCCATCTCATGAGGAAAGAGCTCTGCTCAAAGCAGCTGATTGTAACTAAATGTGGTAGGGGAAAATCAATCGCTGGCTTTTCCTTGGTACAACACCAAACCTTGCTTATGTTTAGAAGCTACCAGAGATGGTCCTTACTAACATCAAATATGTGTGCATGGAATATTTGGTGAAAATGGCATGGTGATTGCTTGAAGAGGTAGGTAATGAAGGAAGGTTGCTGGGGATGAGCATGATTTACATCTGTCCTGGTCATTACCTTGGGAAATGTAAGGCAGCAGGGAGGAGAGTGACCTCAGTTCTCAAAACTGGGCTCTACCAGCAAAACTGCTCATCTGCATTCTTGGAATAACAATGGGAAGAAAAAAACCCCTAAACCTAACAATTGCTGGGAAAAATATATTGTGGTCCTGGCAGATGGAGTATTGTGTAAACTTGTGATCACCATTAATGTGCAAAAAGTGGAGGTGCATGAGAAGTCGTCTGTTTGTTTGACTCGGGCCTGTGCCCATTCATCCCTGGGGAAAACATTAAAAGCCTGCCTCGTGGATAGGCTGGAAAATGAACACCATAGTGGTGAAGATGAAAGTATTCCCAACAGGCACCCAAGCTCAACCCCTGAAGCCAGATGTTGCTGGGTGATTTCTGGGCCTGTACATAAGCTTTGTGGTTTGGGCTCACCTTTAATCTTCAGGCATGATTATGATGGGCAGACTGGAGCTAGGAAATGACCTCTGCGGTCTGTATCCAGCAAACCATTCACTGGGGTCAGTGAGAGTTTAGTCCAAGTCACTTAGGAACTTCTTCATTTTTTTGACCCTTGTGATGATCACAGGGGAAATCACAGGTCCTCGTTTAACGTGCAGCCTCGTGGTTTATCGTAACACTTTCTGTAGCACCAAGGATTATCTCCCTGAAGTCTAGACAGATTATATAGGGTGTAGCCCAGGCCATTGACCATAGATGATAGGGCATGAGGAAATAAATCACAGGGATGTGAAGAGGGACTGGCAACTCCTACTGGTCTTCCAGGCTGGCACTGGGCATGGAGAGGAACCAGATGAAAGGGGAAGAAGGTGAACTGAGTTCATCCTTCTCAATAGGCACCATGGTGCAGCTTGTCCTTCTGCATTTAATAGATCAGTATGGTCCAAACACATATAAGGCTTGGAGGCATTAACATAAAACTGGAGAGAAGGCAACAACACTGGAAAAAGAGGAGGAGTGGAAAGTCTGTTCTCTTTTATGCTATTTCCTCTACTAAACAAACCTCTTTGACTATGAAACATTTAAACACACAAAAAACAAGCCCCACCTTGTATTGGCTGCTCTTTCCACGGATGGGGCTTGTCCTCTTTCCACTGATGGGGCTTGTCCTGGTGCCACCTCATGGCAAAAATCAGATCTGAATTTCCACTGGAGCAGCTGGGATCTGGGAGAATTGGCTGTCCTAAGCCTCACAGCACTGTAGCTGTTTTGTAAAGAAATTGGCCTGCAAAGCCAAAACAGGTGCTTAACCACGGGAGTGGTGTTATTTTTATTTCTGTGTTTTGTGATTTGTCTTTCTGGGAGAAAAAAGAAAAAAAATTAACTCTTTCTAGAGATGTATGTTTTTCACGTTTGGGAGGTACCTGTTGAATCTAATGATCATGTCACCAGCCAGCCTGGGGTTTAAGCAGAACATAACACTATCTGCTCTGCTTGTTTGGTATCGCCCGATGGCTTGCAGGATTGCAGTATCGGTGTGGATGTGCTACCTGCCACCACGTTCTATGAATGCAGATTTGTGATGGCCTTTGTTCAGAACGATGTTTTCGGAAAGGTTTTTAGGGCATTGAGGAGATCGCTGCCAGGCTGCAGCCCTTCAGTGGGGTGGGAACGGAGGTGAACAGTCCTGCTGAGCCCAGAAAACACTTTGCATGGATTAAAGACCACACAGAGCACGGCGGCTGGAGACAGTGTCCGGCTTCGGGATACCAGATGTGGTATTTCCTCTGTGGATAAATGGGTAGCTTTTAATTTTCAAGTCTCAATCCAAAATGTCTTGGTTGCACTAAATTCTTTTTTTTTCTTAAGCTGAATTTGAGAGCAATCATATCGGTGGCAACTGGTGTGAGGTGGTAAGTCAGGACTGGGAAGCGTAAAACTTGAGTTAGGGGTAGGGGTGCAACAGTGTTTCTGTCTTTGTAAAGAAAATAAAGGTAGGTTATAAAATTACAGGAAAGTTTTTTTAGATACGTGTGCTTTTCATAGATAGCGTTTGAAATCATTCCCGAGGGCGGTTGTCTTCCCTGATTATTTATGCAACAGCTCAGGCAATGCTGAGTCTCATTTTCAGTCTGTTCTCATCAGCAGGCCATGGGTTGTAACTGGTTATCGGTAACACCTCGGGCTATTCTTTCTGATTATCCCAATACTTATTTTCAAACTACAGAATAATGCCCTTCTGGGGCTTTTTAGCTAAATGCTTATGTCTAGTTTCATGGCATATAAATGATTTCATTTTTTTACCTATGTATCTGAAGTTTGGCTTTTTTGAAAGCTCACAAATGTGTCCTCCATCCTATAAACGACGTCTGGCTGGGCTCAAGACACAGTTATGAAAATACTTTCATGAAGTGCCGTTCCTTACAGATGGCCATCTGCCACTGCTGCAATGTGTTCCTTTGGCTGCTCAGGTGTGTTACCCTGGCTGGCTGCTGGAAGGACTGGGAGTTGGCGTCAACCAACCTAGCTCGTGTAAACCTACTTGGAGCTTGCACCATCAGATGATCTGGCCCGTTCCGACTCGGCGGCTGGCTCTTTAAACCTGGCATGCGGATGCTGGAATTTTCCAGTTTGCCATTGCAAGCTTATTTCTGTATTTCTCTGTTACTGTCAAGGAGGGGCAAACAAGTCTGTACAAGCTTCTAAATCACCTGGAAAGCAACTGGAAACTCAGCCTTACTGCTCAACAAAAGCTCCTGGGGCCAGGTTCTCAGCTGGTGTAAAGCAGAGTTGCTTTGCATCTGATGTGGGTCCAGGTTTGGGTAATCTGTCTGGCTTGCGGAGAGGAGAGCCCTTGGAAAATGGGTGGTGTGTAAGGGAGCGTGCTGCTCTGAGCTGCTTGTATTTCCTCATCTGCTGTGCTTCTGTTGTTTTGGGTATCCCCCTTCCTGTATCTGTACGCCCCTGGAAGGGCAGGGAATGTCAGCGCTTTGGTTGCAGTGTTCGGGTGTTAGTGGGATTTTCACTTGCAGCTGGAGAAGATAAATCAGGGTCTCGTTCCCAAACGCCAAGTTGTTTGTATGATCAGAAATGCCAGTCCAGGATGAGAAGACCCAGGATCCTGGCATTTGTGTAAGTGGGGCTGAAATCAGATGTCACCTCTGTCAGGGAGGCTGGTAGTGCCTCTCCAGGGTGATTAGGCATCCCTGGAAATACTGTGGATCAAGCTATTTATCATTGTATGAAGGGTTACTGGGAAGGGAGGGTATTTGCTGTCCCAGTTGCACATCCATATGCCCGAGATGCTTCGTTGTCCATGCAAATGGCGGGGAGCGAAAGCATCGTGGTCACACAGTGTTGCTGTGGAATAGCTGCTCCATCCCACGCCAGAGGCAGCCGTGAGCCTGCGGAAAGGACTTGGCGCTGTGAGAAGCGGGATGTCTTAAAGCAGGAGGGAGGTGCAGCGGTGATGGACGCTGCCAGGCCGCATCCCGTGGGTGCTCTGCAGTGCTGTTTGCAGGGTTTCACAGGTGTTGCTCGCGCTGAGCAAGCTTGCCCCCCGGGCTCCTCTGGGAGATGGAGCATCACTTGATTTGTCTCGCCAGCCTCTAGTCATCTGGTTACTCATGAAAGGCAAGAACGGGAAGGGGCTTTCATCTGAGACTTGCCCGGGAGTGCCACTGGCACCGTACCCACCCCAGCCGTGGCTGCAGGCAGCACGTGCAGGCTGCGTGCCTCCTCCCAGCTCCCGGCGCGGGGCGCGCAGCCAATCTGCCTTCTGCCTCTCCCCGGTGAAAGGCTCTTTCAGCAGAGAATCTCTTCTTGCGTGTGGCTCACACTCCAGCCTTTCCAGTTTCGCGGGGAGGCTGGTAGGAGGGAGAAGGCATCTCTACATGTTGATGTAGAGAGATTTCCTACAGCTCTTCTCCACTGAACCATTAGGTAACTTCTTTATTAGGCTCCAAGCTGAGCGGTCTGCGAGCACCCGTTTCCCCTTGCTTCCTTCTGCAGATCTGGTGGGATTTGGCCTCTGGTGCTTGTAGGGCTTGCTGTGTTAGGTTGATATCGATGACCTGACCAAGAAACTTCCATTCCAGCAGGTCAAAGACTTATGCTGAGTGAATTGCTAAAGCTCAACATAAGCTCTTGTTGTGCTGAGATGTTGCATCAGACAGCCCAAAGCAGGGGCAGGATGAGTGACCCCTGAGTCCTACATTGCCCCCCTTGTATGGGATGAACAGAATGGCCGGTGTCTGTCCAGGTTCTTGCAGTGCTGGAACCCAGGAATGACGAGACTGGAGCCCAGGGTAGGCAGAGCATGACAGTTTAGGTGATGGCGATGGTTATTTTCTCTGTAGATGATAAAGGCCTTAAGGATGCTGCTGTGCAAGGGCTGGGATGCTTTGGTGTGGCTCAGGGTAAGAGTCTATAGGTAAAATCACCGCTCCGTGAAAATCCATACAACTCCAACCACTAAAGCCACAGGAGCTGGGACTGTCACCTGGATGAGTTAGCAATGACATTCACATCTTTAATGGCACTGACAAAGCAAGTACTGATACCAGCAAGTGTCTTCAAAGCATTTTAGTTCAGGGAGAGGGCTGCATTTGGTCGTGGCTCCTTCTTTGGTCTCCAGGTGACCTGATCTTGGGCTTGCAGAGGGGTCTGCAGCATTGTGTGTCACCTAGTCCTGCAGTGTGGTGCCTCTCCTCCAGTCTTGGGTCCTGAGGGAGGATGCTGCTGGAGGAAAGGATGTGGTGTGGAGAAGTTGTAGCAGCTTTTATGGTTTTTTTCTTTTTTAGTACTGTACTAATACTGCTGCTGCACAATGCCAGAACAAGTACAAATCATTTGAAGCTGATGTTCACCAGCGTGACGCAGAGGCGATTGGTGGCACGGTGCGAGGAAGGGCCCCGGGAGCGGAGCAGTGCTGGGGACCCCAGGACAGGCTGTGCTGCAGCCGGGGGCCAGCAGTGCTTTGCTGCGTCCCCCTTGCCTGCCTGCCAGGGGAGGGTTGTGCCCCCCCAGCACCCAGCTGGCCTGGCAGGGGATGCCACTTGCACTTTTTTTTTTGCCCGTTCGTGCTTGCACTTTTTTTTTGCCCGTTCGTGCTTGCACTTTTTTTTTTGCCCGTTCGTGCTTGCACTTTTTTTTTTG
>BOSO01012172.1:0-22460 GCA_018403395.1 Gorsachius goisagi | reverse complement strand
CAAGCCCGATAGGTTCCCCTTCCCCCTTCACATCTAGTGAATAAGCTCAAGCACTGGTTTTGAGTGCCAGGTAGAACTGTGGTCTGCCAATTAATGGGGAAAAAATCAAGAGGAAAACTTTTTGTGACTTGTTAATTCAAGCAGGGATCTGCTAGGAAGATATCAGAGAAATGGTTACAGTGAGAGCGAGCCTAAAACCAGCTGAAGGGTGGCAGAATGAAGCATTCATAAAGAAAAGGACAAAAAGGAATGGGTTTATCCTCAGTAGCTAAGTGTAGAAGCCAGAAGAGACAAATCATCATTAGAAATATATTGAGGAGGAAGAGGACCTACTCAGACAGCAGTTCATATATTATTACACTTTTTATGCAATTACTCCTCTTGGTTTGTTCTGTGTTAGAGGCCAAAGTGAAGAGACCATGTTTTAGACTGGACAGGCAGGCAGGCAAGTGCCAATAAAATTTGCTTTGGGAACAAAAGGAAATTCTTCATTATTTCAGTTCATTTGTAGTCAGTTAACTTTGCTGCACCGTTATTGAAATAAAAGTGTAGAAGTACTGCAACAAAGTATTAAGGAAGAATAAAATACGTTGAAAATGAACTCCCTTTGACACTATAATAGTATTTAATTGACATTAAATAGCTCCTTTGGAACCATTATGAATATGATATGAATACAAATGTATGAAACACTTCCATCATATTGAATCAACAGCTTCAACAGATGAAGTTACATTGTTGGAGCCTTTAACACGTTCACCTTGCAAGTGAATTTAGTACTTACGAAAGTGCCATGCTGACATTTCTGAAGACTGAGGTCTTGCTGTGTGAAGCTTGTTTGCCATAGTAGTTTTGCTAATAGGGCATGAACTGGAGGAGCTGATCAGAGCTTTGTGCAGCTGTCTTGCCTCTCGTTGAGGCTTCTGATGCTGTCCTCAAGCATCCAGTGATGGACACAGTGCAAGAAGAAATAGTAGCTAGGAATCCGGATGAGTAGATCCACACGATTTTCACAACATTGTATACTCTTCTCCATGCTTTCTTCAGTAATAAGACTTCTAACAATCATGGAAAAAAATCTTCATTATGCTTTGGATGCAACTTTCTCAGGGGATACAGAATTCTGGGTGAGAGCATCGTGAGCTTTTAGGGAGTTAGGGTTATTTTCTTCTCACCCTACTGATGATACTTTCATCTGGCTCTTTTCATCCAGTAGAATTGACCCTATTGCAAGTACTAGTGCACACTGTGCATAAGAAAGAATGGGCTGGATCTTATTCTCAAGAGCTCAAGGCATTCTGAGATGCAATGAAACCAGCATGGAAACAAAATGAGACTTTAACTGAGCAAGCTGTTGGTGTTTGAGGTCTCTGTAATTCATAGTTAATTGCGGATACGGGAAGGCACTGCATGTCTTTGCTAAGCATGTTATTGTCTATGGTTTTCTGTCTGGATTTCTCCATAATTTGCTCACTAATAGGCTAACGCGTGTGGTACAACAGATTAAGGTATTAGATCTGTTAATTTTGGCAAGGTATTTCTCTTCTAACAAGCAGATTAAACCATACGCGTCTACTGATCAGAATAAAAGAAAACAGCTCTTTTATTTGTACTCTAAGTTTTTGGAAGCCTACTGAATTTTGCATTTGATTCTTAATTGGAAAAGGGAGTACTTTAATAAAAGGCATATTCCAATTGCAACAGGGTGCCTTTGGGAATCCTATCAATGCACACTGGATTTTTTTTAATGTATTTTGAGTAATTACACAGTGTCTTATTCTGAAATAAACATGTGCAGATACAAAACCAGCCTTTTGCGTAGTTAATCTATAGCAATGAATCATTATTTAGGCCTAGTTTTCTATGGACTTGCAAGGTATTTTAGGGAGAAAAGTCATTCCTACAGTAGCAGGTGGAGGGTTTCTTTATATATGCTTTGGTGCAAGGCAAGAGCTAAAATAAATTTGATGATTCCAATGAGATTGTCATGTCAACACTTACTATTTCAGAAAATCCTGGATCTGTGTGCATCTTTACAAACACAATTGGGATCCTGCTAGTTTACGACTAGGCTTTTCAGAAAAATCCACTGACTATCAATGGGAATTACGTGATTAACAGTCTAGTCTGGAAACTTACTTTAGGGACATGTTTGTAAAGTGTTGTTTTCATGCTGGAAAAGGTAATAGTGACATAGTTTGTTCAAGGAAAAATATCTAATAATAGAAAAAAGATACACAGTTTTTCATTATAATCCTAGTAAAGGACTGCTGTGAATATTTGGAATAATATTTCAGATGCATAGCATTTTCCAAAACAACTGCATTTGGAAAACAGCTGCTGGGTCACTTGAGGGCAGGAGGGACAGTGGATTAAGCTGCCTATACCTCCATCACTGGGTTTCAGTTCCTCTTCTGAACTACTGATTTATTTCTCTAATTTTCAAAACCTTTGAATAAGTAAATCTGTAGTGCCTCGCCAGCCAAACCCTGTCACTTCCATGAAAACCAAGCCCTGTACCTAGGGCATAGATTGCTGGAATGTGCTAGACCTCAGGGGTTTGCAGTATTCCAGTTCCAGTGCAAGGAGCCACAAGTTGTAGAAGTGATACATCGTACAAGGACTCTGATTCAGCAGTGCCACGTGTGGAAAACACCGTAGTGTTCACAACTTCTGAAAATAAATTATTTTCCCTTTCTGGACATGAGTATGAATTTATATGTTCCAGTTTAGATCCTAGCTTTTGGAAGGGTGACATCTATTGCCAAAGAAGACTTATGAACCCTTTTGAAAGATGATGTTTTTGAAGAGGAAGAAAGCCTTAGTTCTCAACTGGGAGGAGGTGGAGTGTTGGAAATAGAAGATGGAGAAAAATCACTGCTTCACCTTTCCTGATATTAATACATAAATACCAGGATTTCACTGCAGATAGGTATGATCTGAAGTAAGAAGGCAACATAAAACCAATGTCAACTTTGGAGATGAAGTTGCCTGTTCTAAGAAGCATGTTCTCAGATCACAGGTAAAAGCCGTGCCAGCAGTGTACGCTAGGGTTCAGATTAAATAAAGCATTTAAGTTCATAACTCTTATTTAAGATTCTCAATAGAAATTCAAATATTTTTTGCTTTGGAGTGCAGAATCATTTGTTAGTTTTGCTGGGTTTTTTAATATCTAAAACTAAAGGTATTGTGGACTTCTTGGAATAATATAATTTTTACTCAGCTGTGCACATTAGATGAGTGCTGATTTTGTGGGAAGGCAGGCCAGCCTGTAGTGTTATACAAAGCATACTAGAAAGCCTGTAATTCTAGTTCCCATCTCACAGGTTCTGTATCGTATTTTATTTCTGGTGTTTTGGCTCTTGCCTGTTTTTTCTGTGAGGAGTGTTCCCCCCAGCACAATAGTTCCGATGAAGAGTAGGATACATTTGAGGGGGTTATCATGCATCTAGAGGCAACTCCTTCCAGGAAAATATTTTTAAAACAGATAGGTATTTGCCCAGTATTTTACCATACGTCCAAAGCATTTGGTAGTTATATAAAACTGCACTTGTTCTGGGTTTCCTTAGATTGCTGTCCTATATATGGATGTGTATTTATAATATTACGATAAATTGTTACAACATCCTTATGTATGTTATGAATACAACAGTATGTTCTCAGAACACTTACCTGCTGCACCTGGTTGTGTTTGTGGGGAATGCTCAAGGGGATGCCATGTCGCAGAGAAGGGACAAGGTGTGCAGTCATGTTCTGGGATCTGGGAATGTGCACACTGCACCGGCCGTGCTCATGGTAGACCCGATGCTCCCCCTCTGCTCGCTAGAGGCTCTGCTGCTTTTTTAATTGCTTCTGGGTACAATTCAAGGTCAATTTACCTGTAAAGCCAACTTTTGCAGTGCTTGGTACATTGGAATTAAATGAGTCGCTTTCAGTAGCATCGGTAATCAGTAATATGGTGAGCCTAGAGACCTCTTTGCATGAGACACCATTCAGATTCATGTTTTTTGAGTTACTTATGTTGATATATGTTTAGAAGCACCTGCAATGAGGGAAAAAAAGAATTTTTATTTATACTGATGGTAGATTATTCTTTGCCAGACAGTATGGTGCTTACCTCAGCCAATACCTACAATAAGTCTGAGAAAGCTCAGTAAAAATTGCCATCTTCACTAGCAAAGAACTGGTGGTGTCACCAGTGCACTGTTAAAGTTCAGCCAGTGACCTCGGAAACCTTTTGTCATTTTGTATTTTCATGTGTGGGTACTGGTGAAATACAGCTTCCGGGGGAAAAAGATTTGGCCACTCAAACCTCTTGAAGAACAGCCAAGTGAATTGTCTACTTTTCACAAGCAGGCCATTTCTTTTGCTCGGGGAACTGTGCTACTACATACAGCTGAAAATGGGGACAGCTGATTACAGTCTGTAAAATTCAGGGAAGAAAGGGTATGGTCATGCACACCTACACCTGCCAGCTCAGCCACTCGGGAGCCTTCCACCAGTGTCCTGGTACAATATTGATGATGAGGAGGTATTTTACTATGCCATCTCTTCAGTGCAAGAGTTTTTTGAAAACGATGACAAGATATTACAGGGCATCAGCTATGAAGAAAGAGAAGCGCATGTATGCCTGACCTCTTCATACGGAGGTAATAAATATAAATTTGTACAGTAAATACAGAGCTGAGGCTGTCATAAGAGATTTTCCTTCATGTGTTATACGTGTGCACAGTTATCATCTGGCATGTTTGGTTCTGAAGCTTAAGGCTTCATCTACCTCAAAGAAAGATGGTAAGGTTTTAAACCCGACGACAAATGCACATATAAATGCAATTTAATATGCTCAAACTGGTGACATGTACATCATCTTTGTGCATGTTTATATATTTTTGTCATATTTCTTTAGCATCCATACTTTTGCCGCCTCACTTGTGAACTCTTCGGGACAGTTGTTCAACTTTGTGTTCTATCAAAGATCTAGTGCATTATTTAATATAAAAAGTTCTTAGTAGCTCTCTATTGTGGTTTTTTTTCATTAGATAATCATGTAATCTCTCTAATTCCTAGCTTTTATGTTACTATTTAATTTTAAAAAGTAGAATTTGCTTTTAACGCTCTGTTTAAATTTCTCTAGTCAAAACACCAATCTGAAATACACTTAAACTGGGGGGAAGGCTTAATCAGCAGCTACTGTAGTCACCGTACAGAGCAGAGAAGGGCTGTTAGAATAATGGCCAGCTGATTAGAAAGGAGACGTCATATTTTAAAAAATTAAAAAAAAAAACAACAACCAAACCCAAAAAGAGAAGAGAACCTGAAACAGATAGAAAATTGCAATGAGAAAATTACCTTTATAAAGCTAGGCAGAGATAGAAGAGTGTTTTCAATTAGAATAATTGTACATATTTTTAGACGGTTGCAAAAATGAAGATTGGTTTTAAGTGGTCCACAACCCCCCCAGTATATTGCTGGGGCTTGGCTGTGATAAAGAACAGCCACTGGGTGCCACTGTTGAGTTTCAGAGCGCTGGGCAAGACAGGGATTCTGTGGCAGCCAAAATTTGTTGCTGGGAAGGAATGTGTGGGTAGTAGTTGTGCAACAGAAATAAATTATTTCTGCAATTTTAGGGTTTGTGAAATAGAACCACAACCAACATTTTCTTCTCGGTGTTTCACCAGATATTATCATATCTGACAGTCAATCACTGTGACAGGGCCAACATAGCTCTTTCCCTGTGTCCCTGGCTTGCAGTGCGGAGCACAAACTATGCTAAATGACAGAGGACTATAAACTCACTTTATTGTTATGAAGCATTTTATCTCTTATTGCAGGCTTTTTGGCAAGCACATCTAGTCAGCCCGCAAGTCTTTCCAATTAACATGTTTACTTGTTTGGAGTGGTGCTGAAGTGTAGGAGACCCCACTTTGTGCACGGCTTTCCATCACCAATTTTCTTAGTCGGCAGAGCATAAATATGTTTTGGGTATAGCTTGTCTGTGCTTAGAAAAACAGGAAGAAAGAGTAATGGTGACTCACAGTGTGATCGTCTTCTGACAGAGAAATTTACTTGAATGATGAATGTGGTTTTAAATAGTTTTGATTTGGGGAGTAGATAATTAGAGCTTTCTGAATCTTCAATGTATTTTTTTTAAACGGACAACGTTGCATAAAACAGTGTTGAGATAAGCACTTCATCCTGTCTTGCCCGGAATAGCAATAGTGTGCATTGTCTTTTTATAGAATATTTTAGATCATTTACTTTGAGCCAAAATAAAGAAAACCTGGAAAGGCATCTGTGTGCGATATTAATGGCACATAGAGCTAAAGGAAAGTCCAGTTGAGTTTAGAGTATATTTTGAAGCTGGGAGCTGAGATTTGGATTTTAGGTCCTAATCTAAGTAAATCACTTAAAGAAAATAAAGTTCTCTTGAACTTACAGGCTGAAGTTAACCTGTTTTGCTGGGGTTTGTTGAAAAGGGGGACTCACACATTGAAATACTTTTGATAAATATCATGCTAAAAGCTCTCATGGGAAATGCCAAGCATAAACAAGCTGGTTTTGAGCTACCATAGACTCTACCTTAGAAGCTAAAGAAAAGTCTTGATTTATAATTTGATGTAGAATTCTCTTTGTGGTGCAGAGTTTAACCCGTTACTTGGTCAGTTGTGCAGCTGCATAAACCTTCTGGACAATGATGTGCAGAGACAGAAAGTCAGTTAGAATCTGCAGGTTTCTTTCAGGTTTAATTCATTTCTGTTGATAAGGAAGACTTCTGCTATCTCCTTACAGCAATACCCTGGCTTTGGTTTGGGGGTGGGTTTCTTTAGTGCTTGTTCTAAAGACTACTTTCTCTCATGACATATTTCTCTAATAAAAGATCATTAGATAAGAAAAAAATGTTTTTGAAAATATTACAGTATAAACTTAATATATTTACTCTTTTTCCATAACTCTCAATATATCACTTGAAAATTTTCAAAGTTTTTTATTTATTATGCTAACCTTGAGAAGTAGCAGGCCTTATTTTTTCATGTATTTGTGGCAGGGTTGCATATTAAATATCAAGACTTACAAGAAAATTTGAGAACTTAATTAACAATTGTCTTTTTATAGTGTTAAAAAAAAAAAGACATTTCTGCCACTCCTGCTTGTATGCTGCAGTTGGAGCTGGGGTAGGTCTGTATCTCTGTATCTTCAACTTTGGGCAAATCACTTTAGCTTTCTGGAGAGATTTTTACTTAGCGTGATGAGTATGGGTATATGACACTAGCCTTCATTAAGTCTCTGGACATAGGTAATGTTTTTATTAATTGTATGATTGCTATTTGTCATTGTATGAGTGACAAATGCTTCGGCTGATTGCAATGCAACTGCTGTCCAAAATAAGTGCGATATTACTGACTTTGGGGGAGGTCTTCCTGATTTGTGTTGCTTTGAGAGCTACAGCCGTAGCTGGTCCTTGCAAGAATTTAGAAAAGGCAGATAAGTGAGCAGTAAAGTAGAGCCCATAATCAGCTACACAGTTCAGTGTACCCAGGAGTCTTTTTATTAAAGATGTAGATTTTGCTGATTTCAGACCATCATGTGGGATGATGAGGTTTGAGGGAACTGGGGTTGTTTATCCTGGAGAAGAGGAGGCTCAGGGACGACCTTATTGTGCTCTACAGCTACCTGGAAGGAGGTGGTAATGGGGTGGGTGTTGGTCTCTTCTCCCAAGTAATAAGTGATAGGATGAAGGGAAATGGCCTCCAGGTGCACCAGGGAAGGTTTCAGCTGGATATAAGGAAAAAATTCTTCCAAAAGGTTTGTCAAGCATTGGAACGGGCTGCCCAGAGAAGTGGTTGAGTCCCCATCCCTGGAGGTATTTAAAAGATAGGTAGACAAGATGCTTAGGGACATGATTTAGTGGTGGAATAGCAGTGCTAGGTTAATGATTGGACTTGATGATCCTAAAGGTATTTTCCAACTTAAACAATTCTATGATTCTATAAAGAATGAAAATGACTTTTCACAGAACTCCATTTTCCTCTGTTTGTATTGTTGTTGAAAAAAGGAGTAATTCTAAATAAAAAAGCTCCATCCCAATTCTATTTTATATATTCACCAATTTTCAGGCTCAATTGCACCCAAATTACAAAGTACAGTTCTGTTATCATGACATTTGAATTTATTCTTTTTATATGTATTCCAGATTTGCATTTATATTTTGCTATGTCCTTGCATAAATTACCTTACTGGGGTGCTCTGATTAATTGATTAATTCACTTTGTAAATCTCTTTGACATCCTTAATGAAAGTTGCTATAGAATTTCTAAGTTCAATTTATCAATTTAAGGGAAATCATGCAGGAGAAAAAGCAGTAAAGGGATAGTAAATCACAGTATCATTTGCATGGCTGTTAATGTCAGGATTTCGAAGAATAATGGTCAGCCAAATGTGGTAGATTGTGTGTTGTCCTGCAGTGAGAAAGTTTCTCTGTTCATTTAAGTACCCCACTTAAATTCTAGCATGAATTTTAACTGCTTACTAATCTGTCAAGTTAAATGTTAATCATAATAATATTGTCTTACTGAAATTTTTTTTTTATTACTACTAATGAATTTATCATCATCATAGTTGGCGAATAATTAGCAAAGAATAAACCATAGTGTGCAAGAATTTGTAATAGAAGCTAACTTCAGCATTTGAGATCTTTGTCTCTCTGACTCTGACAAACATTGTCGAGTGAAGATAAAGATACATTTCTGTCTCCCTCTAAAACTTCCCAGGAAGAATTTGATTCAATCAAAGCAAGCCTGGGACCTGAGCTTCAGACTATACTTCTAGTCCTTAGGGCCTGAGATTAAACATCCTAATTTCTTAAAGACTTTTCCTAGATGGTCATTTACAGCTAGCTGAGTCAACTCATAAAATTTGACCCATGCGCTTATCTGTATTTCAGTAAGGCAGAATTCCCATTTTTATCCTTGTATTTAACTCTGATCTCCTTTGTGTGTCGATTATAAATTGGTTTTTCTCCAGTACGATTTTGCCAAAGTAATTGAAGATGCATTTCTTTCTCCCAAATTAAAAATAAAGTAACCCAAATCTTGTTTTCTGAGAAGTAAGGTTTTCCTTTCAGATGTGTTCGGATATGTAAGGTCTTCAAATGTGAAACAAAGTAAATGTTAAAGAAAAATAATAGAGAACGTCTGGTATAGGCAATGATGAGAGCACATTCGGTTGGCATCGCTTCTGGATCCCTTCTGGAAATAATAAATACTCCAAGTGATCTGTCTGCAGCAGCAGCACTCTAGTGGAGGCAGAACAGGTCAAACTGAAGTATGCACTATATTTCCTCGCTAACGTGGTGGTGGAAGACATCGCTTTTGCTACAGCAAGCTGCAGTTTACTAGTCTCAAAATAGTTGTTAATTCTCATGAACAGAAGCAGGAAAAATAAACCCGAGGCAGAAGAGTAATATCTAGAATGTTGTAGTGCTCTGTTTTAGGCAACTAGTCTCATCTGGGCTCTCCTGAGCTCCTGTTGAAGCAGCGTTATTGTTGGCAGGTGTGTTTGAACAGGGGTGAAGGCTGTTTCACGCACAGCCATGGTCTGTGTTCTCTTTAGGGTTACTGCACCGTCTGTCAGTATTGATCTACTGAAATAAACTTTTACTCGGACATAAGCTGGTGTAACTACTGAATTCACCCCAAATAAATTGTGTCCAATCACTAAAACAATATAAACTGCAGAAACAGTGTTTATTTCTCTTTATTATGGGCAGGTGTTACAGAAATGATTAAAACATAGCTACCTCTATCCTCAAAGACCAATGGCTATGAAAACCCTATACTTCATCTGCTCTGTAAAAATGGACCATTCCCTGCTGAACTTTAAAGATTTTTTTTTTTTCATTATTTCCCTAATACAGGAGAAAACCTTTGGATTATAACAACAAAAAAGAACAGAAAAAAATCTGTAACATGAAACTTTGTAGCATTAATCTAAGGTGCTTGCTGAACTTCACATGACTGTTTTTCAACCTACAGTCGCTTAATAGCAGTTGTATGAAACTTAAATCTTTAAAATACGTTTTTGAAATGTGTGTGCTGGAAAGAAGGATAAATGGTGTGGAGACTGCCCATTTCAGTTACTTACAAATCCATTATGTTCCTTTGAATACTATTAAAGCAAAATACCCAAGGCTTTCAGTAGTCCACAGGTCTTTCCATTCCTTTTTCATCAATTGTTTACAGTCACTAACATACCTGCTCTGTGAAACATTATGCTTAGATTCAAGGTAAGTCAGTTAAATCATAAACATATGCACAGGGTGAGATCTGTCTGGCACAGAGAGGTTTGGGAGAGGATGTTGGCTGACTGAGTACTAGGAGCAATAAATCACCGTGGTGTGATGGTGCCTTTGGTTAGTACTGCTCCCTGGCCCAAGCGCAAGGTTGAACAAGTCAGAAGAGATTTGAAAGAAGTGTAGTAACTTGCAGGAGCTAACGAAAAGGGACTTCAATCAGGACAGGCAGACCTAGTTGGAGTGCATCTCAGATCTCTGGAGACAGATGAGGTCCCGTGCTGTGCTTAACCATAGTCATCAGAGCGTCCTGTCGTCGTTAGACTTCTGCAGCTTCTGGATGTGCTGTGGCACTGCAGTGCAATGGAGGAAATCTTCTGAATTTATTATAACTTGATAGTCATAGTAACTCTCAGTACTGAGTTATTGGATCAAAATTTGGTATAGTATCTATGCATGTCTGAAACAAATGGTGTGCAGCAGTGATGGAAAAGGAATTGGAAACTGAGCTTTCTAATGAACTACTTGGTTACAGAACTGAAAATAGCTCATGTTTCCAGTCATTGTTTGATGAATTGGATGTTCTAAAGAGAAGCAATTTCCAAAACAAGAAAGAAGTGGCTTAAAGTGGATATTACTGTTTCTAGATGTATTTTAGCCCACCCTCTCAAATGATTTTTAATCTGTGTCCAAACTCCTGAGCACCCTACTAATTTCTAGTGGTGTCATTAGCAGGTGGCTGCCAGCAAGCAAATTCTAAGCCGTAAAAAAAAAATGTTGCTGTTGACAGAAACAGACCCACAGAGACATATACATCAGAAACCTGAAGGCAGATTTAGTCACTTGAAACATATGGTCTATTGCTTTTGCCTGACCCAGGCAAGAAAAGAGGACTGACTTAATTAAAGATTTACTTTGTTTTTTCTTCATTCGCTTTGTCTTTCCATTTTAAAATGATCCGTCCTTTATTCATTCAACGACAAGAGAGGTCAAGGCTGAAATCTTAATGAAATCTCTCGCAGAGCAAAAAATTTCTGTTTAGCTTGGCATTGCTGATAGTTCAGGTTCCGAATCCTGCAGGGTTACGTTAAAAGACGTCAGTTACCTTATTTCATTCACAATCTGGCCAAATAACGCACGTACTTTTCAGTCCTGTGGTTGCTTCAATTTTTTGTTTGTTGAGTTGGCTGGGGGAGCTCAGGTATGTGATTCCAGTGTGGTTTATATGTGACGTGTATATCGTTCATACATGCATTTTTGTTCAATTAACAGATTGCTCCCTCTGGGATATATTTGCATTTGGATAAGGTTAGCAGTAGATTTATTCTGTGGAGTAAATCTTTTTCTGAGTGACAAGTAGGGCTTAAGTGATGAGTATTTCACAAAACTTTCCTCTGAGTACATTGGATTTGATCAACTCTGTTTTCAGCCAACTCACATTTTCCTGTTAGAGTGATACAGGCTTGGAATCTGTATTAAAACTTGACATTATACTAGTCAATGTCACCACATCCTCAGTTAAAAGCCTTTTTTTCTTTTGTCCCAATAGGATCGACAGCATTGAATGTTCTTAAAAGAAAAAGATAAAATATTCCTCTTTTAGAAAATTAAGCTGCACTATATCAACCAAATACAATAACCTGGCTGAACTAAGGCAGCACAGCTATAAATGAATCTTGATTTTTGTCAGCAGGCATGCAGTAGGAAGTTAATAAAATCAATAATCATGTCAGATGATGCAAATCACAGAATTAAAAGTTACAGCTGATTTTTTTTTTTTTTTTTTTTTTTTTTTTTTAGTCAGGGTGGAAAAAAGATGTAGTAAGACAGGAATATAACTTGGAAAACCAAACTGCATTTACTTTTTGTGTGTCATGTAATCATGTAATGTCTCTTATATTGTGTCGTGGTTTAACCCAGCTGGCAACTAAGCACCATGCAGCCACTCGCTCACTCCCCCCTCCCTCAATGGGATGGGGGAGAGAATCGGGAAGGAAAAAAAAAAGTTAGAGCCGTGGGCTGAGATAAAGACAGTTTAATAAGGGAAAATAATAATAATAGTAATAATGAGAATGGTAACAGAATATACAGAATATACAAAATGAATGATGCACAACGGAATTGCTCACCACCCGCAGCGATCACTCCCCCCAAGCTGTGATCACTCTCCCTGCAACCGACCGACCAATTAACCCCCCCCCGAGCATGAAGTTCTATGGTCTGGAATAGCTCTTTGGTCAGTTTGGGTTAGCTGTCCTAGCTGTGTCCTCTCCCAGCTTGTTATGCACCTGACCCAGCAGGAGAAGCTCAAAAAGTCCTTGAGTAGTCTGAGCACTACTGGCAACAACTAAAACCATCAGTGTGTTATCAACATTCTTCTATACTAAATCCAAAACACAGCACTATGCTAGCTTCTATGAAGAAAGTTAACTCTATTCCAGCCAAAACCAGGACATATTGGTTGATTTCTAACATTGCTTATATGATCTCCTATTAAAAAAAAAAAATATAGTCACATTCCTGACTTAAACAGTACAGTACTTTTTCTCAGGCCTGTCAGCAAGATCAGTAGGATTTAGAGGCTTCTGGGCTGCTGTGAATATGCTGTTAGAATAGGTTTTCTACTGAAGCTCCCCCAAGGAGCAGATTTGCTGTAGCAGAGCTTCAATGTGTGAAGAACCTGTCCCCTCATCAGTCTGTTCCGTCCCTGTTTCTATCCCCCAGAGCAGAGCGTGGAGTTACGGTGCTGCGCGGAGCGTGCCCACGCTGACTTCGTGCCGTTGTACTCTCACCAGTCACCAGTGCCATCTGAAATGATCTGCAAAACTGATTACTTGGCAAAATACTTTGTCTGATTACTCTGAGTTTCTTTCTTTAGCAAATGGATAAGATGCAACTGGCTAATAAAACCAGTTGTGGCTGACACCAGGCACATGTTGTGTGTCACTCCCCACACGTTACCAACCCATGATTGTCAGCCTGACACCACAGGCGGGAGGTGGAAGTGTGTGCTTCTCATGGTAGCAGAACAGTGTCGAGCTCTTCTCAGGAATATAAAATGGAAAAAAGGGTTCTGGAGATACTGCAATTAGTGTTGAACGGAAAATGGATCTTGGTGTTGGAAGCATTTATAATGACAGTAAATTTGCCTTGGGATTCCCAAGCTCTCACCCTGACTTACAGCTGTGCTACCACTCTGCGTTTGGGCTGAATTCATGTGTCTCATAGAATCACAAAATCGTTTAGGTTGGAAAAGACCTTTAAGATCATCAAGTCCAACTGTTAACCTAACGCTGCCATCCCACCACTAAACCATGTCCCTAAGCACCACATCTACCTGTCTCATTTTCACTCTTACTTACAGTCAGGTTTATTTTGACCTCTACCAGGTTTTGTTTTCATGCCAAAGGAGTGAGTTGAGGTTTGGAACCCTGGAGCATTGTTGCTAAGAGACACAGCTCATAGTTGTTTTAATGGCAGTTTTTCAAGAGTTTTAATATCTGTTTTTTATTTTCACGTAGGTAACTCTAAAAACCCCAAAAGTTTTATTGAAATGTTTTAACAGCTATTTTGTAAAAACCTAATTTAGATTTTTTTCAAATATTCTAAGTAATGAAGAAGGATGTAAAAATAATAAGATACTGGATGTATTTGGGCAGTAAATGATTGCATGAAAAATGTGCCTTTGTGTATCAGTTTAGAAAAAAAAATCTAATCATTGTGATGTGGCACAAATACAGTTTTTGAATGAAATTAAAATACTTACAAGTGGTCATACAGCACAGTCAAAAATTTTGATCTTTCCATTAGTTTGAGCTAAAAAATAAGAAAGGCACCTAGCAGAATTGTCAATGATGCTCTGTAAGGTATTAAATGCTCAGATTATGTGATTGTAAATAAGGAGGATTTGGGGAGCTATTAATTACATTTTCCAAATCTTATGTAACTACTTTATTGAGCTTTCATGAGAAAAATAAGATCTAAGATGGATCCATTTATATGGGACATATCATGTTTTGCTATATCCTTACAACGCATGTTTAATCCAACCCAGTCATAGCTGTGAAATAGCAATTAGGATATTTAATCCAGCATTTGTCTCTTTTTCATTTTATTGAATGTCAGTAAGGAAGGGATTTAAACCTAGGCAGAAGCATATTCTCTTACGTGTCCATCTTTCCATGTCAGTTGGGATTCAAGGGCTCAGATATTCCTCTGCAGCAAAGTTAGGCAAGCAACAGCAAGGGCTCTGTAGGAGCCAGGCTATTCTTATTTTTGTAGAAAAATCTTGAGCTCTGTGATGTAAAATGGATAGGAAGGAAAAAGCTTTCCTGCAGTAGGTGGTCATTTTTCTAAATTGGTGGTCTATTTTGAAAATTTACTTCCTGCGCTCTGGAAACTTCACTCATTTTGCATGAAAGCAGCGAAAGGAATGAGAAACACGAGTCCATGGAGTCACTCGATGCTGAAGCACTGAGCATGGAAGCAGTTTATGTGTTCTGATGGAGGTAAGTAGGCTGTGGGACACATCCTACATTCAGAAAACTTGTGCCGGTATCGATTTCTAACTAAATATAGGTATTTCTGAACACAAAATAAGGTATTCCACAAAATATTGGATTGGCTTAGGTTTTACTGCCTAGAGTTCACAGTTGTGGAATTTACGTAAATAACTTAATGACTTTTTTTTTTTTTAATGAGTGTGGTCCTCAATACTTCTCAGCTAAAAAAAAAAAAGGATTCTATCTATTGCAGTTCAAACTATTGGAAAATTGGCTTCTCATCAATTACTGCCACTGTGTGTTGCAATGGATTCCTTTTTGTTCTTTTTTTCTTTAAAGTTCAGATTTTATTTCCTTGTACTTTCATTTCTCCTTCTTACGTGTTTTCCAGCACCTCATTTTATTTCCCAGACACAGAGATTCAAACACAATTTTCCCCCTTTTATTAACTTAACACCCTTGTTTCCAGTCCCTGTTCTCTGCTAAGGCTTGTGCCTCCTCATGTGTGCAAAAACTATCCTTCTCTCGCCGACTTCCCCTACTCTCGCCAAAGCTGATTATTTCAACTTTTCCTTCCCCAGACTGTAAAATGTCACAGAACAATTCTTTTTGTCATTTGATGCGAAAGCTGATTTAATCTGTCAGAAAGCTGACATGTGAAGGTTAATCTTTTCCTTCTGTATTTTAACAGAACTGAATTTACCAAAAGCATACAGAAAATATCAGTGTGCCTAAGGATCTTTAAGTAAATCATCTTACATTAGTCTTCTCTTCATATAAATTGCTTTCCTGGGTGCATATATATTTTGAAGATACGAGACTATTTCATGGTATTGAAGTATGTTTTCAGCTTTCATTGACATGATGGATTCAGTAGTGATTGACTCTGATCAGTGGCTTTTCTTATTAACAGATTAGGCATTTTTGATTCTTTGACTCATACTCTTGAAATGTTGCCATATTATATTTCGCTTTCTTTCAGGGTAAGATTTCCTTTCTTATGGAATCAGCTGCTCTAGAGGTAGCCGGTGACAGTTTTTGTTTCTGTACAATTCTTGTCTAAGGGCATTGACGACTAAACTTTAATTATAATCCTTTTGTGCTTATTTTCCATAATGTCCTCAAAGTGTGATAATTAACAAAGATGATTATTTTTCAACAATTTCTGTAAGCCCAGAATGAAGGAATAATTCTGGATTGCAGTAACTGCCAATTGTGTACCACTGTCTCCAGTGCTGTGCCAAGCGCATACTTCCTCAGTTTCCCTAATAGACTGTAAAGACATTGATCTGATAATTGTAGTACTCAAAAAAAAATTGGATTAGTGTTACCCAAAATAGCTGTTTAATTATTTAAAGTTTAACTTACGCATAGGCATTTTGTTGGGTTAAGACACATTTTTTTTCTATTTCAATTATAAAAGGACATCTATCTAAGCAGTTCTGTCTTACATAGTGTTTGAAAATAAGAAACAAATAGGAAAATTGAGCATAGCCATCAAATTATGTGGAGAGACTCAGGAATTTACTGAAGCCAAGTAAGCTCTGTTCTCACAGTTTCAAAGAGCCCTACCACTCTGCCATAAGGCTTCTCCAAGTTAACTGGCGATAGTGTCTCAATTCCTGAAGAACCATTTCCAAAATAGTGTTAGTATTTCTTCCTAGAAAGTAAATTAGGGAAAAGCAGCTTTAAGGCAGCAATTTAGGCTGGTTAGGTATTATTACAATACTACCCTCAACTAGTAAGTCCATTCTGTATTTGAAATTAAATAAGATTAAATATGTCTAACTTATAGTGTTTTGGAGTTTGGAATTCATGTGAAGTTCAACCTGTGTTACAGGAGAAGATGAAAGATGAAGCAATGCCTGTTAAACATTTTCAAATAATTTACATGTTCAGTTTTTTAGATTACTATCCGTGGAGATCCTTTAACCATGACTTTTATGTTTTAAAAACCCTGCGTGTGTTCAAAAAGCTACATTAGAAAGGGCTTTTCATTAAAAGATCAAAATAAACTTAGACACTAAGCTGATACAAGTTTAGAACGGCTTGCAGCTACTAAAATACGATTTAAATCCACCAACTGCATATGTTAAAAAAATGAAAAACCAAACTGCTTCTGCTTGAGCATTTATCCTTTTTTAAATAATCTACTTAAGATTTTTCTCATTTGATACAAGGTCACCTAATGTATTTATTCCAATTTGCATTTTGTGAAATAAATAGATGAGGTAGATTTGAAACTTCCACACTGACGTGAATTGGAAGTTCCTGGCAGCAGTGGTTCCTGAATGGAAACAACCTGCAAGAAGAGCAATCCAGAACTGGAATAAGGTGCATCAATTAAATGTCTTTTAACTATTTGTGTAACTGTGAACAGTGGTAGCTACACTGCAGTGAGATTTGTTTTATTTTACATAGCAGTACATTATTTTCAACATTTCTATATAACATAAAATTGCTATTCTATCTTGTAAACTTTGTACCAATTTTATGAAGCATTTGTGCAATACAGAACTTAAGAGAAACTTATTGGAAAGAAGAGACTGATTCCCTTTGTAGTTTTGCCATTATTTTCTGTGTGACTTCTTTCTTTTTCCAGTAGAATAGTTTCAATGTAGGTTTTTTTGATACTATTATTTTCTCCTTCGGAGCTAAAAAAGGATTTATTGATCAGAATTTAATTATAAGCAAAAATATTTATTATTTATCAATCAGAACTCAATTTTATTCCAAATTGAAATTTATTAAAATATTATTATTCAATCAGAATTTAATTTTATTATTTATTAACCCAGCTCCAGTTTCCTTCTAGGACACCTACTTCTTTCTGCCATGCTCATCTTTCATTGTTGTCTCAGTAACCTCTTTTTTTCCCAAACAAGCTCAACAAATATGAGCCACCCAGGCAATCAAGGCAGAAGACCTGAGTAATTTTACTTAAGTCTGAAAGGCAGCTCTTAATTAATCTAACATATGAGTAGTTACTTCCACATAATTAAAGTTTTAATTAGTGTGTCAGGTGCTGTTACATAAAATACTTTGCAGAAATCCAGATATACAATAACCTTTATTAAATAGATCTGTAATATTGAAAGGGATTATCCTGCCAGGATGCAGGATCTTCTGTCAAAAAAAAAGTAGCTTCTGAGTCTGTGTTAATATTGTTGAAATACAAAGAAGTTTGAATACTCATTTCATCTGGGAACATTTTTGGTTTTCCGATCAGGTGCATGGACAGTAAAATGGGGTATTCGTTCCCACTTCAGGATATTGATGCTCTGACTGTATGATCTATTCTCTGCATGATTACAGCACTTTCTGACCATGGTGAATTATATTTTTCAGTTCACCCATTCTTTTTCCTCTTAATGCAGGTTGTTGTGGGAGGTTTGGAAAAATACACTCCTATGGTTCACAGCTGGAGAAAGGGTGTTAACTAACTCCATGGAGATGACTTGCCAGGCATTGACAACTTGATCATCAGTACCATTTGGGTACTAAATGGTAATCAGAAGCTAGGAGAAATAAGATTTTTCCAGGCCTTCCCGCTCTGAGGCTCAGTGATCCCTTTATGTTGTATGAAATGCCTGTGCATAGGTAGGCAATGAATAAACTGGGAGAGCATGAAGATGCAACGGTGCATAATATGTGTCTCTTAAGATATAGAAGTAGCAAACACACAATTTTAAATTCTTGTTGCTGTACACTGATAAAAAGGCGACTGTTCTAGGGTAGGGATGTATCTACATGAAAGCAACAGGATGTTTCTTTATAAACATGCTTTAGCATCCATACACATTCTTTTTTTTCCACTTGTGTGTCCACTTAATGAGAGATTTTCCCAAGGAACAAAATTCACCAAATTGCTATTGGCTAATAAAGCTGTTGTAGTTAGGAATATGGATCCATTTCATATTGGGTATGAAAATGTGCAGAATGAGGAAAGTTAAGGCTCCTGAAGTTAGGGCTAACGTTCAGTCTGAGAGCGATGGAAAAACCTCATTGAACGTAGCTGCAGTGCTTGTTCTATTTTCAATTAGCATGCATTATATCCCTGACTGTACCGTATATGAAAGTAATGCTTTAGCTAGTGTTTCATGATAAAATTACAAAAGTTTAACAGCCACCATCAAATCAGCAATGCATTTTATTGATGCTTTTAAGTGATAATCAATAGAAATTGATAAAAACAGCAATGAGAATACCATCAAATACTTATATTGAATGTATCATTGCCAAATAGCTGTTTATTTTAGATTTAAAATGAGAATATTTTGGATGTTCTAAATTTCATGGATCTGTGTGTTCTCAGTGAATAAAGAAGTTATTCATGCATTTCTTGGGATTAAATAATTATCCTGAAGTCATTGTTGCTTTGTATCAGTGTCGCATTGCAAAGATGCCAAATGAAATCAATCTATGTGTAGTGACAAGGATTTGACATCATGAAATCTTTTGTTTCTTTTACATTTCTGGGAGCTGATGGAAAATCATGTTTTGGAAAATCAAACAAATAATCAAACAACAGGAACCTGGAGGTGATCCTCGGGGTAGGTCAAGATTGACATAAAACTCCCATTACTTGCCAGCAAGTCTGAGTCTCTGCTTTCTGTCAGAGGGCTATGAGCACATTCAATTGAATGCTGCTTCTGCCAAATGTAATTGTAATTAATTTTCTCATAAGTAAACCATGATTAGCTCACTAGCACCAGCCTTAGACAAATCAATTAAGCACGGTTCTAGCAAGGTGTTTTATTGTTTGATCCTGTAGTTCCTTTAATATAATTTAGAGAGGGGAGGTTGTTAGCAATTTTGTTTTGCAGAGTAAATTGTGAGCACTTTTTCCCTATCAAGTTTTTTCTTCAAGTAGAAAAAACATAGTACAGGATAAAGTATTTTTACATTTGATTAAAGAAAATGATAGTGTAAGATTTCTCAGTTCCCTCTTGTATTTTTTTTTCTGGGTGTTGTGTATGTAAACCTATCCACTTGCTATAAAATAGCAGAAATCTTTAAATCATTTACAGCCACTTTGATGGCTTGCAAGCCAGAGACGTGTTAGCCCTTTACAGAAGGGATTTTTTTCCTCTTCCAATCTTTGTGAGAGATATATATATAAAAATATTTTCAATACATAGCGTATATGTGTATATATATGTGAATGTATATAAATATATAGTACAGGTAGTTGTAAATTTCTCTTAGAACTGCTGGTGGAAAAGGTACTGCTTTTGCCATGGGAAAAATGCCAATTTAATATTAACAGTTGAGCCCATCTGTAGTTGGCACGCTTGCCATATAATTGTCATCGTATTCAAGCATGCAAAGCTCTGCTGTAATCCACAGGAATCTTAGCTCCCTTGGGTCTGTGGTGAAATTCTAGGCAGCTCTTGGAAAAAGGGAGTTCTTATCTGATGGCTGGGTTTCAGTCTCTTGTTGTTACCAGTTTGCTTTACATTCAGTATTCATTTGAATTTGCCTCTAGTCAGAAAAAATATGGCACAGTGACATATAGAGAAATTAAATTTTGTCAAAACAAGCTTCTTACTTTTACTTTCTTTTCCTGCAGCACAAGTTGTTTGGTTTTTGTTTGTTTTTCTTATTTTTTTAAATAGCAAGCAACTAATAACTTGAAAACGCCCAGAGCCAAGTATGGATACAACATGTTATTTTCTGACTCATTAATGGTAGAATTTAGGGCATATCTACCAGGTATTTTCTTAAGTGAATGGAGTTGAAGTTAGGTACGTGATTTCTTTCCAAGGCCTGTGTACCGACCTGGAAATTACATTGATGTATCTTGTCCTTTATAGTCTTATCCTCTACATAGGAATATCTGTGTCATTTGAGTAATTGGCTTGCTATCCAACTGGCTATCACTGTATACATATAATTATGGGGGCTGTTACATTGTCACAGAACTTAAAAGAAAACAAAACCAAAAACCCAAAACTGAAGGAAATAACTGAAATAGGTAAAACTGGAGTTCAAGCAGCTAAATTAGGAAAATGACTACTTAAAATAAAAAGATGATGATGGCTCTTGTGACCGCTTCAGTCCTTGCTACCAGCAGCATCTACCTGTTGTCTCCAGTGAGGCAATTCTGTTCTTCCTTTTCTGCTATCCAGACTGATAACTTGAGGCTTTCAGGAATCCATAAACCCAGCCTGTCTGCTGTTGTCTTATTTTATGACTCTATACAATTCTTTTAGGACAAGAATGTAGTTAAATTCATAATTTGCCTGGGGAAAAAAATGGAGAGGTTGTTCCCCAGCTCAATATCTAGATGAAACTTCTGAGTTTGAGACTTCTGATTTAAAAACTTTGTAAGAGAAGTGAGAGGCATATAAACCACTTATTGTAGACATTTTTCCTAAGAAAGCATTTTAAAATACGAATATCATTCCTAAAGCAGGGTCTTAGAAAAAGGGAGTAAAAGATAAAGTATATTTTCTTTATATACAAGTGACAATGTTAGAGTAACAATGGAGAACCCCTCTGTGCAGCATTTTCCATTGTGGTTCCAGGTAAGTGCTGAGACAGAGAGGAGAGAACCTGATTCTGCCTCAGGTGGTGGCGGTGGTGGTCTTCTGGGAGTTGACAAACAATGGGGCTGCTGTACTGAGGTTACCTCCCAACAGAATACAGAATTAATTTAAATCAGAATGAGAAGAAAAATCTAGGAATAACTAATGGTAAAGTTATCCAGGAGAGGAAGGTCTCTCCTTATTCTTTTCTGCTTAAGTAACTTCATCTTTGGGCTAAATTGACATTTGTGTATATCCATAGTGCATTTTGAAAGGAATAAAGGACAGCAAATCTTTCAGTACTGTAAATGAGGGGGAGAGATCCAGCTGTCTGTGACATGATTTTTTTCATTTAAGATTTGAATGTATATTAAAAAAAAAAAACCAAACCAAAACCGAACAGTATAAATACATGCTTTAATTATTTGAGATGTTTGGGTGGCTAATTTTGTTATATCAGTGTATTTGCAACATGATCACCTGGAACTGGTCCAGATGGTTTTCAGCCCATGAAAAGGATAGCGCTTGAGCATGCTTCAGGCACTTTCAGGTTATTATTGTTTATTTTTAAGAATTACTCTTTTGTAAAAGTTACCCAGCTGTGCAACTCTTGGTCAATTGCAGGTAAAAATCATACTGCAAGGTTTGACTGTACTTTCCACCCTTATTCTAGGTATTAATATTTTTTAATATTCTTACTGTCTTTCTGTGTATGTATAATGAATGTCTGAATGACTGTAGCTTGTTTCTGGATATAAGCCTTTATGATGAAAATCTGATTATATTGGTTCTTGGACCTCTAATATCCTATAAGCTACAGTGGCATGAAGCTTATGACATGGGACGTTTTAATTTAATGTAACACGAGGGCAGATCTTTCTGTTGCCAAAGGCCGCAAAAAACAGTGTTGTAAACATTCTTAAGGACAGGCTGAGAGAGTTGGGCTTGTTTAGCCTGGAGAAGAGAAGGCTGCAGGGAGACCTTACTGCAGTCTTTCAGTACTTAAAGGGAGCCTATAGGAAAGATGGGGAAAATCTTTTTAGCAGGGGCAACTGCGACAGGACAAGGGGTAAGGGGTTTAAACTAAAATAGGGTAGATTTTGACTGGATATAAAGAAGAAATTCTTTACAATGAGGGTG